>APFE030952108.1:0-32200 GCA_000404065.3 Pinus taeda | reverse complement strand
TTTCCCTTTGCCTTTCATAGATCAAGTGTTGGATGGACTAGCAGGGAAGAAGTTCTTTTCTTTCCTAGATGGGTTTAGTGGGTATAATCAGATCCAAATCAGCCCGGAAGACCAAGATAAGACCACCTTCACTTGTCCATGGGATACCTTTGCCTACCGAGTCCTTCCCTTTGGGCTATGCAACGCTCCTGCCACTTTCCAGAGAGAAGTATTGAGCATATTTGCTGAGCTAGTTCATGATTTGGTGGAAATCTATATGGATGACTTTACTCCTTATGGGTCTAAATTCCAAGAAGCCTTGTCCAACCTGGGAAAAGTTTTAAACAAGTGCACTGAGATGAACTTGTCCCCCAGTCCTGAAAAATGTGAATTCCTGATGACTGAAGGGACCGTGCTAGGTCATACCATTTCTCAACAAGGATTACAGGTGGATCCTAACAAAATTTCTATCATCCAAAAGGTTCCACCTCCTCAAAAGTTGAGAGATGTTCGGAGTTTTCTAGGCTTGGAAGGATATTATAGAAGATTCATCAAAGATTTCAGTAAGCTAGCCTCGCCATTGTTTAGCCTCTTAGGAAAAGATGTCGAATTTAAATGGGTTCATGACTGCCAAGGGGCTCTGGATGAGTTGAAAGGTAAGCTGGTATCTGCCCAGATCTTGAGAGGTCCAAACTGGGCACTACCTTTCCACATCCACACTAATGCCTCGAACAAAGCCATAGGAGCAGCCTTAGGACAAGTTGAGGAGAAATTTCCATATGCCATATACTTGTTAGCAAAAACCTATCCAAGGCAGAGATGAACTATACGGTAATCGAGAAAGAGTTCCTAGTCGTAGTCCATTCCTTAAACAAGTTCAGACACTACATCACTGGTTATCAAACATTTGTACACACTGATCATGTTGCGATTAGATATTTAATGAATAAACCTAATGTGAATGCTCATATCATTAGATGGTTACTTTTGTTGCAGCAATTTGATCTGACTATTTTTGACAAGCCAGGTGAGGAAAATGTTGTTGCTGACTTCCTATCTAGATTGGATTTGCCTGCAGGTGAGGAAGTGACAGTGGATGACCAGATGCCAGATGAACACTTGTTTGCTATCTCAGTACTCTCTCCATCGTTTGCTGATATAGAAAACTACTTGGTCTCAGCATAGTTCCCTTCGCATCTGTCCTCAAATGAGAAGAGCAGAATTGTGAGGAAGAGTGCCCCATTCACTTGGATCGGGGGCAACCTGTTTAAACTCGGGCCAAATTAGATCTTGATGCGTTGTGTTAGGGAAGAGGAAGTCTTTGACATCCTCCTAACCTGTCACGATGAACCATGTGGAGGCTACTTTGCAGCAAAAATGACCGCCTTAAAAATTCTACAGGCTGGCTACTATTGGCCTACTCTTCATCAAGATGTCAGAAGATACATCAACCAGTGTAACTGATGTCAGAGGATGGGGAAACCTACTCCATGGGATGAAATTCCCCTCCAACCTCAAGTGACGTTCGAACCATTTGAGAAGTGGGGCATGGATTTCGTGGGACCTATCAACCCTCCTTCAAAGCAAAGGTCTTACATCATTGTGTGCACCGACTACCTGACAAAGTGGGCAAAAACAAAGGCAATCAAGGTAGCGACAGAAGAGAAAGTGGTTGAATTCTTAAGGGAAAACATCTTCTACAAGTTTGGCTACCCAGGAGAGTTAGTCACCGATCAACGAAGCCAGTTCACCTCCAACCTGATTGAAGATTTTCTCGCACATCACAAGATCAAGCACAGGACTTCCACCCCATATCATCCCCAAGCAAATGGACAGGTGGAAGTCACTAATAGAGCGTTGGAAGGGATTTTGACTAAGGTGGTGAGAAGCAGCAGAAAGGATTGGGCAGATCACCTGGTTGAGGCCACCTAGGCCTACAACACAACTTGGAAAACTACAACCAGTTTCACACCTAATGAGCTGGTCTACGGGAAGAAAGCTTTGTTGTCCATAGAGTTCGAGTATAACACATTGAGGGTGGCAGTTCAATTGGAACTAGGTATCAGCCATGCTCAACATGAAAGATTACTGCAGCTGAATGGATTAGATGAACAAAGAATGCAAGCCCTCCTCCACTCAGAAGTAGTCCAACTTCGGAGGAAGATATGGCACAACCGGCACCTTAATGAAAGGAAATTCCAACCAGGAGATTGGGCGCTGCTATATGACTCAAGATACAAGGATTTCAAAGGAAAGCTGAGGATAAGATGGCTAAGACCATATGCAGTGGAGAAGTGTAATGAAAATGGTTCAGTCCTTATCAGGACCATTGATGAAGAAGCCATCCCCATGCTTGTCAATAGGCATCGGTTGAAAATCTACAGGAAACCTCTTTCAAGGCAGGAGTTCATTGAAACTTTGGAAAAATCAGTGCTGGTAGTGGAGCAGGGCTCTACCCCTATTCCACCCGCACTTTGATCATCAAAAAAAAAAAAAAATCCTTGGGTGAAAACCTTTCTGAGGCGCCCGGGGGAGATAGTGAGGGTGAAAACCTCATGGAGGCGCCCCAGCTGTCTCTAGAGAAATAAAAAAAAATGTGGAATAAAAAGATCCTTGGGTGAAAACCTCTTTGAGGCGCCCAGGGCAGATAGTGAGGGTGAAAACCTCATTGCGGCGCCCTAGCTGTCTTATTAAAAAAAAAAAGGAAGAGAGAAAAAAAAAGAACAAAAAAAAAGAGAGAAGAAAACAGGACTAATCTCTATGAAGTAATTGCAGGTTGTGAGACATCCTACATTACAAGAAAAGAGGGGCGTGCAAAATGAGGACATGGGTCCGTACCAGGCTCAAGGACACCCCTTCAGACACCCCCTCCATGGCCACTCACCTCTCCTAGGATTTGGTCACATTCGAGTTGAGATTGGGCCTTCTACAGGAAGTTCTAGGCTTTCTATAGGAAGTTCCAGGTTTTTTTACAGGAAGTTCCAGGCTTTTCTATAGGAAGTCCTGAATTTCTACAGGAAACATCCTATAGAACTTTCGGACAAGACAAATTCAAGTTTGAGAGGGAATCTGATGGTTGGGATCAGTTTGTTAGACCTGAGGCCACACCTCTATCCAATCCAACACCATGTGGTTCCCTGTTCCATCTCTTGACACCTCTGTCACCCACCTGGTCGTGTGTTCCTGCACAGTCATTTTAGAAACCCTGTTTTCCTCAAGTTGACAGCAAAGAAAAAGAGGAAAATTTTCAAGTAAAAAAATCAAGCAACAAAGGCTCACACACTCTACCCGTTCAAGCTCCACCTAGACTCTTCATCAATGAATGTAGCCCTGCTTATTTAGCCTGCATCCTAGGAGGAGAAGCAACTACAGGATTTCCTACAGGAATCCTGTAGCAGCTGATCTGTCTAGAGCACATACTATGGAGTCAATAGCAGTTGAAATCGACACAGGGAACATGTAACAAGCTCCGCTCGGACGTGAACACCTTCTCAACAGCTGAAATCAGACGGAACCTGTGCATGCAGCGTTTACGACTAGAGGATCGGGTCCCGAAGCCGTGCATACAGCATCAACCAATGAAAGAAGGAGTTCCAGCGCATGTGCACGAAGCATCAGTGAGCAAAGCCATCATTCCACGTCCTGAAGCCTGCAGAACACGTCCACGGCCACACAAATAAGTGTCTAACCATATTCGTCAAGTTGCATAGACTATACTCTAAAAACTGCATGTCTTTGAAATGGTGTGGATTGAACGAATTGGGTGGCCAGTCAACTGGCCACCCACAGCCAGTCGAATGGCCTCGTGGGATCCGAACAAGCTCGGTTACGCCAAAGAGATGTGTAGTCGACACGTGGGAAGTGTCCAGTCGGGAAATCGACGGACTGACAGTGGTGGCGGTGGTTAATCGCAAAGGGGAAGTAATGGCGGCTAGAGACACACAGAGAATAATGGCCGTGACGTTGGCTAACGGATCGGCCTAGAGACCTCACCCCCTCACCAGGAAATGCGCCGCAATTTGAAATTGCTCGGCCGAAGAAATCACGATGAACCGCTATCATTTACACTTGCAACTGTTTTCAGCAAAGTACGCATCCTCCTCTCCTGTAGTTTGTTAGCCCGAGCTTCTCAGCACGTTTCAAAATCCTCCCGTGTCCCAGGTTTGTTCAGAAGCGCCATGACATCCTCCATTACCCAGTAAATCTCTCTACAGGAAACATGGCATAGCCTCCCAAAGCAGAAAAACCTGGACTACCTGTGTCGAAATTGGAGTTTCGAAGAGAGGTAGGCTCAAAAACACCATTCCCAAGCATGATATTCCGAAAGGTGGTGAATTAAATTGTCTGGAGTAGGAGAATTAGAAGCAAGTCTGCCCGTGGGTCAAGAACAGTAGTTTGCCTGTGTTTTACACGAAATGTTTCAATTGGTTATGTGTCAAATTCTCCTCCACGGTTCCTATTAAGAAGTTCCTCCTATAGAAACGATAAACCGCTGTGAGGGCTAACCTGTGCATGAAGAATGTGACTTTTATGTGGTTGAATGCATGTTGGGGATGAAAATTAAGCTCTGCACTCTATCTGTGGGAGTCTAATTCCCTTTTGATAGTCGAGTTTTGGGCAGCAATAGCATTATAACCAGGGAATTGGTGCAAAGTGAAATATAAACACCTGAGGGATACTGTCTTCAAAGTTCACAAGAGGAAACCATAAACATAATACCCCTTTTTGATCAGAGCACAAGCCAAAACAGAGTACTCTCACCATGCGAGGAGGGTTTATCAGGAAGGAACCCTCGGATTCCAGAAAACTGCGTGAACACCCCATAGTAGTGGACCTCTTCACCCATGCCAACTGGATGGCATTTTGTGACAAAATTCAGGGACACGACGATGCACTAACGAAAGAATTCTTTCTGTCTCTACAACCTAAATCAAAGACACTGGCCACTGTGAATTTCAGAGCATTGACCTTAAAGCTAACCCCTAAACTCATTAATTGAGTCACTGACCTACCATTGGGGATACCCTGAAGCAAAGAGGAGAGAGGACTAGGCCAAAAAGCCAAGAAAGAATTCTTCCTACCAGAGGAACAGTTTGCAGAAGATAATAATGGGGTAAGGAGGGCCAGTTTACATCCTCTATGGAGTGAAGCTAGTCTTCAAATTATGAAATACATTACCTGTGAGGGGCAGTTCAGTATTGTTTACGGCTATCATTTCCGGTTGCTAAAACAACTAAGACATGGGTTGGATCTACCCCCAGAGCAGAAGTTAAGCATCCCCTATTTTCTCTTACAATCATTGATTGAATGTGGCACAAAATTGAAGGAAGGGACACCAGATTAGCTAGCCCATCACGGGCTCATCAAGCTTCTGGTAGAGGATGGCCTCCTTACCTACACTGTCCCCCTCTCCTAGGAAATTTTCCGCAATATGTCCAAAGATGATGATATAGGAATTCTAGCTGAGGAACTCACCTCATCCAGCAGTGAATAAGGGAAACACCCTGAAGCCGAAGAGAAGGCCAAGGGTAATGAAACCCAGAATAAACCACCACAGAAAGAACAAGAAGAGAAACAAGAGAAAGGCCAAGTTGCCGAGCCCAAAACTGTGGGTGGAATAAAGGCACAAACACCAAGGGAGAAACGATTGCAAATCAGGGCAGAGAGGACTAAAAAATTCCAAGAAAGTGAGGGCACAACCAAGTTAACCACAACAAAATTGAAAGAGAAGGCACCTCCATCCAAGCAGGCCAAAACAGTGAAAACCATTTCTATAGGAAGCCAGAAAACAGTCAGCACAGGACTTTCTACAGGAAGTATGGAGGCAAAGAAGAAAAAGGAGAAATCACCCGGGATCTTGTCCAGGGAGGCAGCATCAGTGTTGGTTGCCTTAAGCACAACCCCATAGCAAAAAGGGAAGACAAAAAGGGAGCCTTGTATGTATTTTAAGGTAAGAAGGAGCATGAGGATAAAGACCGGCAGACCCCAGTCACCTTCAAAAGAACCAATCATGATTGTAGACACCCTAGCTACATAAAAGGAGAGGTCTCCCTCCAAGGCATCCATCACTTATGAATGGGGGAACCCGAAGACATCCACCTGGAGAGAAAGAATGAAAATGTCGAACATAAAGGCCTCTCTATAGGATGCTGAGACAATTCTACAGGATACATTGGTTAGGCTAAAGGATACCGAAGAGTTGGAAGAGAAGGCATCTACATCATCCCAAGAGGAGGAAAAGACTGAGAAAATTGAGGAACCAAGCCCCCAGCCCAACCTGGGCTCTTACGACAACTCGCTAGAGGCGGGAAGGATAATTCCCCAAAAAGTTGCAGTGCCCCTCTTCTTTGCACTAGAGGAAGAGAGAGTGAGGTCCGACAATTGGATGGAAATCGCCAAGTCCAAGGGTGTGGCAGATATAGGTCCCTTGGAGGAACAAATCAAAGAGGCAAGGAAAGAATTGGCTTTGGCACGGCATGTAGAAAGTAGCCAGTGGGCCAAGCTCCCGGAAGAAAATGAGCTACTCAAATAGAAGCTATAGGTACAGGGACACCTTATGGAAGATAGGCCCCACACCTTGGGCGGACAACAACAACAGGAGGAGCCCACAACAGCCAATGAAACACCTAATGAACAATAGAGAAGGGAAGGGATGTAGGCTGAAATTGAGACACTGAATTGACAGCTACAGGAAAAAGAATTGCAAGAAGGCCTAGAGATATAGTCTTTGAAATAGCAGGTACAAGAAAAGGAGGCCCAACTGGCCTGCATGGCTAGTTGGGCGATGGAAGCTCTGCAGTGTAGGCAGCCAGCCAAATCCTACGCCCTATACCTCAGGGATCAGTGGTTACAATTTCAGATCAACACTTTGGCATAGAGAGGTATCACTTCATTTCAAAACTACTCTCAATTCATGGCTCTATGTGACAGCAGCTCATCCGAAGTGTTAGCACCTAAATCTACCTTAGGCTGAAGGAAGGCAAAATTCAGTGTAACCACAAACCACGCTCAGTCTGGTAGCTAGACTTACCAGAATAGGAGAGGGCTCTCTTCGGGTCACGCTCAGTGAATAGATAAATAATATGGTCTAAGATGACTTACAATGAATATTGATGTTAGGCTAGTAAATAGATATGGAAACAAGAAGCAATTTTTATAAATGATTGAGTTTCTGGGATGGTATGGGACCGAAGAACAGTATTGAGAAGAGAATTTAACACAAAGGCACAGATTACTTTGTGAGGCAAGACAGGCGGAAAGTCTAGCAATTATTTTTGAAATAATGCGAAATGGAAAGATCACTTAGGAGGGTGAAAAGGGCATAAACACATGAATCCTTTTCAACAGAAGAAGAACACTGAACGTTAAACTTTCCCACAGGCAGAGGAATAAACATGAATTCTAACTTGTCTTACTTAGAAAATTTCACTGTGAAACATAACGAAATACATATGAAACATAAAGAGAACACATTTGCTACACTCACAACCACATGAATCTCATGAAACAGAGTCGTTGCCTTTTATTAATCCTCTGTCAAAATATACAATGAAGAACTGAGTTTCTCTCCCATAGTCTCCCAGAAATTACCACCAACCCTTTGCAAATGGTTTACATACAATAAATAGACTATGCCATTGGGAAATAGAATGACCTAGAGTTGGGGATTTTTTCAAATGATTACAAACTGGAAATGGAAAGCCAACCATTAGTTACAGGTGCAACATTACAAAAATGACAAATGGCTTGGGTGACTTCTCGCCTTCCTTTGCCACTTGGATAGAAGCCGACCTCTAGTGAAAATACTCTTTAAACTTTGCCTTAGGTGGCGAAAACGTGTAGTGTAAATGAGCGGGCCCACTTGGAGAAAGTCGTGAATCGAAATGTCGCGGAACGGAAGTGATTTTGGCCTTTTGGTCTATATGCGTCGCGCCCAAATCTATATGCGTCGCGCCACTTTGGATGCGATTTTGAGGTAACTGCTGAAGTCCAAATTGTGCCCAAGTGTGCTTGTTCGAAAGCCTTGCTTGTCTACTTTCCAACCCAAATGGAATTTCTGAATTTGGTGCTCATTTTCCCCTCCAAAACTTCATTCTCCAAATACTGCTTCCTGTGTGTCAAAATAGGGGCAGAGAGGTCATTTTTTGAGTGTTTTTGACCTCCTGGGGACTCAAAACTCACCCAAATTTCTTGGCCATGCACCAGCAGTCATGATTTTTCATGATGAATCCAAAAATGCAAACCATTCTTGATTTGGAGCTCCCAATCCTAAGTGTCGTGCCAGTGGCGTGGCGCACAGGGAGGAAAACCCTATTTTGTGCCCAAAAATTTGTCACGTGACCCAAATTGCCCCAAACTTTTTGAAATTTGGGCTGGAGGTTCTCTATGAAGTGCTATGATGGGCCACAGAGGCTTCAACCAAGATTCGAATCTGATCTTGCTCTTTTTTCCTCTTTTGTCTTTGTGTCACTCTCCTCAATTTCGCCTTCAAACTCCTTACCCGAGCCTTTGAACTCATGTTCCGTGTGCTATAGTGATAAACCATCTGCCTCAATATGGTTTTGTCCTTTTTGGCCTTCTCTAGTAGTCTCTCAAGGTGGATGTTGATACGCTTGAGCCAAGACTCTCGGTGATTGCGAAGATGGAGAACAAAAAGTATAGCAAGCTCATGGTGGTATTTCACTCTTTCCACCATCTCACAAAACTAGTAGCAAGACTGATGTTTGAAACATGCTACTGCAAGAGGACAAGCCAATAGCTCTATGAGTGTAGTGGGCTCCTCTCAGATGTGTTTTCCTCCCTTATGTGGTCTTCTCGGTGCATGAATTTCTTGGGAGGAATCACTCACTGTTTCCTCATCCCTTTCATAAGCTAAATCAGTTTCCATATTTGCCATTGTATGATGTTCAATGATGAGTATGAATAGATTTTATATCAAGAATAGATGTTTGCTATTTGAAGAATGGAATTGATGAGTGGGACTGTGAATGAGGGATTTTGTGCTGACTATAGGGTTATAAGGGAGTGATATGGTTTGGGGAATGAGGATTAGGGTTTAGGGTAATAATGGGAATTTATTGTTAGGGTTTAGGATTTTGGGGATAGGGGGGTAGGATGAATGTGAATGAGAGAGGGGTAAGGGATATGAAATGAGGGGAGTGTAGTGGAAGAATGTGAAAATGATTGCAGAGAGCAAACAACAACAATGATAACTTTTGAAAACCCTAGATAGTTTTTCAGTACACTGTGCAGCAAACTAGGGTTTGTCTTTTCACCTATTTACACACCATCAAGGAGGATGAAAACTCTTGCAATGGCACTCAGGGATGACTTACTTACTTGGAAGAATGAAGTATTTTCAATTTGGAGGAAGATCTCAATGAAATTCAGGCCTTTTAGCCCTGTGCGCCGCGCCTCCCATGTGCGTCGCGCCAATGTAAATTTACACTGGAAACTTTCTCCCTGTGTGCCGCGCTCCCTCTATGCACCGCGCCTTTTTGCAGGAGCCATTTGGAGGCCTTTCCAATATCTAAATTGGGTGAAGGATAGCTCGTTGGAAAGGTCTTTGAGTCTAATTTCTAACCCAACCATAATTTTTCAATTTAGAGTTCATTTTCCCTATCAAAAATCAAATCTTACAAGACTAGTCAAAATGGGCCCAGTGAGGTTGCCTCAAGGCAAAGTGCTGTTGCAGTCAACTTTTGAAGGTGTTCCTCATCTCCAAATTGAGCTCATGATAGCTCATTAGAAATCTCTTTGTGTCTAGTTATCATTTTACTCATCAAGCAAGTCATTTGGATAACCAAGCGAGGAGAAAAAATGATTTTCCCAAGGTCACTTTAGAGGTGCACCAATTCTCCCGAGGAAATTGTATTTTTGACATTTCTCTAAAACCATGACACCTCTGTAAAAAGTGAAGGATTTTTTCCTTCCTTGGACTATTGAGGACAAAAAACTCTCTCAGTTTTCTAAAATTCATCTTTTCTTGCTCAAAAACATCATTTGAGTGAATTATTGAACCTTCCTCTAGCCTGCAAGTATTATTGAAGCACTTTGAGAACAACAATTTGCAAGCCCTAGACCTAATGACCAATTTGACTCTTTTCTTATCAAGAGATTAGAACAGAACTATAAATAACCTTTAAAATGATTTGACAAACAGACCTAAACCAGCAGGATAAGGCATGAGGGTAAATGACTGACAAGTCCCTTCCGTCGGATTATGGCATGCCCCTAGCGGAGTGCAGCTGAGTGAATGGAGCGAGACTCCTAAAAATGAAATGCAGAAAGAGTTTTTATCTTTGATAGAGGACTGACAAGACCGACTCTAACACGAAGACAAGGCCAAGCTATCCGAGTTTTACCTACACAACTTGGCCCTTCCCAACATGAACTTGTGGGACCCTAACACTGCGGTAGGGGACGTACAACTTATGGCCATGGCCTCTTGGCTAAATCATGAAGAAAAGAGAGCAACAGAGGTCTAAAACATTATGAACAGAGAGCTACATGAGCCACTATTGATTAGAGAAGAACTGAAGGATCCTTTAGCATTGATATCCGACCACCAGTACTTGGCCAATGACACTCAAGCCCTACCAGATTACATGGGACGACAAGCTCAAGCCATAGCCCATTTTGAGGACATGGAGAGACTTCTGGGGGATAAATGATTTCATGCTTACTCCGGAAGGTGGAATTCACTATCCCATAGCCTAAAGATTAGAGAATACCACACCCCCACAAGGATGAGGGAGGCCTTGGCAAGAGTGCCTCTCTACAAACAGTCCATGCAGAATCTTCAGGACTGCTGGATCGGCCTCAAATTCAGTCCTCCCTTGCTTTTGGGGTTGTTAGAGGGAGTCAGAGAAGAGGAGGAACACAAGCAGTGGGAAGAAGTGGAAAGCAAAGCAGGATTTCATGACCGTGAAGAAGATATCACTTCAGAGGCCTGGGATATGAGGGAGGCGGTCAAGGCTATCAAGGACGATGAGTTGGACTAGTTGCTTAGAGGATGAGAATACGTGATTATTTTAGGTTTTTTGGACAAGATTTGGAGCAAAACCAAGCAATTATGGGCCAGGTGACAGCCAAGCTTGAGGTGAGGATTCATAGGGGGGTTGTCTCTGGCATTAAATGGCCCTTCCTCAAAATCTCCACCCTCAACTCCAGGCTCAATAGGCCACCAAAACGAATCCTAAAGGCAGCTAAGCAACTTTGGGAAGAGTGACTGTTTACTAGCAGTTGGAACAGCCGAGTCCCTTGAATTTAGGAGGATTGCTAGGCCCCTTGTAGTGTATAAATAGGAAGGCCTCATCCTTCGTAGTTTACTTTTGGAACTGTTGTATTTTTGCACTAGAGTGTTGTCATTTTCTCAGCTCGTTTTCTTGTAGCTACTGCTGTATAACTTTCTTGTGATGATTATTTTTGGATAATGAAAAGAAGTTCTATTTGGCATCAGATCTGAATTTTTTATAGGAGCCTGTAGCTCTTGGGTTGGGCCCAACCTAAGAGCCAAGGCCTCCTTCATGTATTGTTATTTGTCTTTATGTCTTTGCAAAAAATTTATGTTTAGTAGATTAACACCTTGTTGGTTACATAGGTCATGGTTAATGATCATATAGGCTTTTGCATGCTCAGATTTAGTTGATAGATTAGTAACAGGGAAGATTTCCAAAAAAAGGCCATCAAGCACCCGTGATCTCACCTCTCCCTTAGTGGGATCATGAGCTGGGACAAGGATGACATTGCTGCCAACAAAAACGTTGTTTTGCTTTGTCATGCAATTCTTAGTGTTGGAATCCTCATTTGCAGATGCTGATATTAGTAGTGTTTAAATGCTTCAGTTTATGATTGCTTAGTTGTATAGTTATTTCACGCATTTCATTTCGAATAAACTTATGTTCATTTCCTTTTGCTGTTACTTAGGTCAGAATAAAGTGAAGTAACTAGGTCGTACGTTTTCTAAGTGTTTGTTTGTTCAGTTTGAAAAACCACTTGCAGAGTACCTGTTATCCTTCCTTACTTGCCCATACTCCATCCAACCTACCTGCTTCATCCTTCACTTAGAACCCTTACCTTACATTTGCCTCATTCACTTACTTTGCCATGATTCTCATCTTCTTGTGCAACATCATTTCATCCCTCCTTGAACAAATCTAACCATTTGCACCACTCCTCAACTTCATCCTCCAAGTCTTGAAGTCCCCTACACCCCTATTTCACCTCCATACTCATTCCTCCACGTTTTTCCCTCCATCCATGCACCAAAATCCCATTTCTGAACATCCTGTAGAAAATTACAGACATCCTATAGAAACTCCAGACATCTTGTAGAACCCTTACAGACTTCCTGTAGAAGCTCATGAAGCGGTTTCTTGACGTCCAAACTCTGTGAAACTCTCAGGAAGGGTGCTAGGGACCCCTTAGGCCCTCTCTAAACCTTCCTAGCCTCTTCCAAGCATTTCCTCTTGCCAATCCACCTCTGCACAGTCAAAACAGTTAAATCGCGTGCATGACAATTCTGACAACTTATTCAAAAATACAGAAAGATGGTTTTTCAGATTTTGCTGTAGACATAGCTTAGATACATGCATTTCATCTTCTTATAAGTCAATGGCATCTCTCCCAGTAACTTGCATCCTCTTTCTTGCATCAGTAGAGCTAGCTGGTAAAATTAGAGTTTGTTAGGGTTTGTGTTTGCTTTCACCTTTTCAGTTTCCTTCTGCAAATAGATTAGCTTCCTTTGAGTTAGCTTCCATCCATCAGTTAAATAGATTCTTCTCAGAGATCATAGAAGTTGGCTTGAACCCCTAGCCGACTTGTGCCAACTGACCAAGTGACAGTTGCGGCAAGAGCTAGTACTTGTGCATACAGCACCGTCACTTCCAAGTTTGTTACGAACTACCGGGTTGATAAAAGTAAAGAAGGGTGTCCCAGGAGTTGCAGCATTGTTGCTGCAATATTGGAGCCCGCCACCAACTAGTTTTACAAGTTAGCCCCATAGGTGAATGCACAAACACTACAAATAAATAGGATATGAGTTAATTTTCATATAATCCAAGCAAGAATAGATATGATGTCACAAGAGGAGATGAGGAATAATTGTTGGGGTGATTCTTAGATTCTAAAGGTGCAAGCGAAAATGTGATTTATGGGGTGAATCAACCATCTTGGCATTTTCTTTATAAATTTTTATTATGGAAATTTTTGGAATGTGAATCTTGGAAGATATAGATAAAATATATTCATGTACCTATTGTTAAAATTTGATACCTTGGCTTGATATAATTTGATAAATATGCTCTAAATAAGTTAGGCCTCCTAATGCTCCTAAAATCTTCTTCAAACTTAGTTAGCTTGGTATTTTCACTATATTTTTTCTTCTAGGATGTTTATGAATGTGAAAGTCGGAAGATATAGATAAAATCCCTTCATGTACCTCTAGATAAAATTTCATACCTTTGTTCACAATAATTTTAGATATATGGTCAGAGGAAGTTATGCTTCTTGAATGCTCTTATTTTCATTATATCTTCGTTTCTATTATGTCTCAGACTTTAAAATATGGCAAAGACAAAGAAGAGATATCAAGGTAATTTTGGTAGAAATTTCATCATTTATTTCACTACAATTTCATAGATATGATATGAGGAGGTTTCTGGTCCTGAATGCTCCTGAAACATGCCATCAAACAAGACATCTTGGTTTTTTATATGGTTTCTGCTGTAGCCACTACAACACCACCCAAAATTTTGGGCATATTCAAAATTTTGGTTACCCCACTACTCACCCCAAGCTTCTAGGGTTTATGATAGGGCCCTAACCGGTTGCTCTCCCAGTGACCTTGCATATCCAACCCCTTTGGTGCACCCACTCACGTTTCATGCATCATGTTTTACCTCAGATACAAACCTCAGAATTGCATTTGGATTTCAAAGGTCACTGGCTTCATTAATGCGTTAAGAGTCTCTCATGTTTTTAAAACTCATCTTCCCATGATTTGCATTATGATCAGTAGATGTCCTATATTTGAGTAGGTGTACATGCAATTTGGTTTTCCTTACAGTTGGAAGTATTGAGTTTTAGGAAAAACCATAGATAGGAAAAGGTGATCCCTCTCCTGATTCGACCTAACTCGCCTCCCGCTAAGAGTGTGTTTCCATCGACATTGTGAGGCATCATGGGAGAGATGGTTGCATATTGTATTCCCCCAGGTTCTTGTTTGGCCCTACATCTCCACATGAGCATTAGGGCTTGAAAAGATTATATACTACCCTTGCATCTCTAGACATTTGTGATCAAAGTACTCTTGTCGTTTCAAGTTCTTCTTGACTCACCCTGAAGCATGATAAAAAATATGCATAAGGGTTTGTGATAACACATCATGACAGTAACCCTGCTTTCTCTTGGTCCTCACCCCCTCAGGTGCAGCAAGATTCCTCAAATATCCATGTTACTCTACACCCTTAAATTTTTAACTACACCATTGCTTTTGCCATCGCATAAATTTCTTGCAATTCATAAGTCCATTCAGGAGCCTAAATGTCGTGCTGATTTTCGAATCCGAGCAGCTCTTGTTTTACTTCAGTCACAATTTTACTATCACCTCCAGATGAAATTATTTTCATGGTTTGAATCATTTATCCCACTTCCTATGTAGGGATTTAAATAAAGCTGCATTGGGCACATATTTAATGAAGAAGGAGCAGTCACAATGGAATTTATAGGCTTGGAATCGACGAGCTAGGGATGGAAACTGGTCCAGACATATTCACTGCTAATCATCTAGTAGTGAATGTGGATGAGTTGGGTGCTATAGGAGGTGGATACAACGATGATGCCTAGGCTTTCATGACAGTGTGAAATGAAGCATGTTCAACCAACCCTTCAATCTTGTTAATTCCAAGAGGAAATGCTTACCTGTTCAAACCCCTCAACTTCTCTGGTCCTTGTTAGTATTCACTCACAGTCAAGATTTCTGGGACAATCATCGCCTTTGAGGATCCAAGCGTTTGGACAGACTTGAAATCTATCACCAAATACTCTTCCATGGAATAAGCAATCTAATGATTGGGGGCGTAGGGCCGATTTATGAAAGCAGGCAAAGATTTGTGCAACCTCTCATGTCCATAAATGAATAGAAGCATTGGAAAGTATGACCCAAAGGCAAGAAAAGGCAGTAAAGAATACTGGAAACAAAACTAGTTGAGCTTCATGCCATTATTCCCAAAGCACGGTATCATTTTATGACTATGAAGGAAACTAAAAGCCTGAAGGCCTTTTGATAATTAATATCAACCTTCTATCATTGTAAAATGAGTTGGAAATCACAAATCAACATTATATTAAAGTAGAGGTTTTGATATATATGTATATCCAATGAGATGTCAGAGCAAAACACTATGATGCTCACGTTTTAGGCCCCACACACATTAGCATTGCGTTGGAGTGGAATTTTTCAAAGAACATAAATATTATGTGTATACATGAATTGGTAGCCTCAAAGGCACCCATGAAAATCATGAATAAAGTGATTTTGGATCATTGAAGGCACACCTAGTGATATCGCGTGGAGAATATGCTACGCCAGTTTAGTTTGGGGTCATGTTACAAGGAGACATTTCGTCGAGTGAGTTGCCCAATATCTTGAAACCACTGAGGACTACACAGAAGAAAACCTAATGGCCCACACAAAGGCCTATCCTGACAAAGTTGTGGCCCAAAGCCTTGAAAAATCTATAGAAGTTATATGCGGTTGCAGGAATCTGCTTCCCCTTGCAAAGGAACTGAAAATTGTTAATGAACGCGTTGATGAAACTTCTTCAAAGGCCTGTGGGGAGCAGATGGCATCGAGCCTATCACGTCTAGATTCCAGCAGCTATGGCAGGCTGCAAAACAAGAAATATCAACAAAACTATTCAGGCGGAGATTGGTGGATCGAAGAGTTGTCAGTTCTTGGCATCGAAATGTATCAGAAAGTAATACTATCCACAAAATCCATAGGTGCAACACATGAGAACATCAGGACATCGCTCATGCATTATGTCGAATAGGCCCTGAAAGAGCTTGCCAAGAAACGCGATGCCTCTGCTCGGACAAAGCTACCCATCCTTGCTGCTGCCTTGGAGCATCACGAACAGAGAATCATGGTGGACACTTTTGTGAGCCTCTTGCCTACAGAGAAAAACACCATACCCATTACCTTTCCCTTTAGCCTACTTCATATTGTTGTGATGCTCGATTCCAATGTTGCTTGTAGGATGGACCTGAAGAAAAGAACTAGGCATCAGCTTGAATGTGCCTACCTTGAGGGACTGCTAATCCCTTCCTTCTTGCACAACAGATATACTCTGTTTGATGTGGATGCAGTGCATAGAATATTAGGAAACATTTTTACAATAGGATGAGAATCAGGATTCAGTGGATTTAAACTTGGGTGGATACAAGTTTTGTGGCCTGGCCGATTCTCCTTCTCAAGCTGCCATCATCAAAGTTTCCAAGTGGTTGGATAAATACCTAGCAAAATAGCACTAGATGCAAATCTCAAGCCTGTGAAATGCATAACCATTGTTGAATTGATGCAAGACTGTGCACGCCTGGTAAACGATGGGTTATATAGAGCCATTGATATCTACGTGAAGGCCCATTATGGATTAAAAGATATGGAATGGATTAAAAGATGTTGAATGACTGTAAACTCGACCCCTTTTTAACACCGTCAAAATTTGGAACCCCGAGAATCTCAAAGATTCCTTTTCACTAGTTGATTGGAATTTGGCTACTCAAATCAGAAAACCAATCACATCATTAGACTCCTAGCGAAATTCTAGTTCATTTGAGTATAAAGTTGACATGATTATGTCACTGTGAAAAATTAGCCCCAAGGGAGTCTTTTAGATTCCTCATGATTCCACAAAGATTATGTTCTATAGGTTGAATGAAATTCCATTGCTCAAATCAGAAAACCGATCATGCCATCAAAATCCTAGAAAAATTTTGGTTCGTTTAAGTATAAAGTTGACATGATTTTGTCACTGTGAAAAATTAGCCCCAAGGGAATCTTTTAGATTCCTCATGATTCCACAAAGATTTTGTTTTACGGATTGACTAAAATTCCATTGCTCATATTAGAAAACCAATCTTGCCTTTAGACTCATGGCAAAATTATGGTTCATTTGAGTATAAACTTGGCATGAATATGACACAGTGAAATTTTGGCTCAAAAAGAATCTCAAAGATTCTCTTCAAGATTTTGCATGGGAATATTATGTGGAATGTTCCTTTCAAATATTTTCTAAAAGATGCTCTCGAAAAATGTGCCCACCTACGTGTGGTTTCGCCTGGCTCTACTACTCGTAGTTCCTTTGTTCAACGCTCCATTCTTCCACGCCTCTCCATGAAAATGAATTAGGCTTTAAATAAAAACCTTTGGGCGAAAGAAACGAAGGCCCCTGCCTAAGTTTGTTGGTTGTCACTTGATGTTAAAACACTAGGTTTGGGTAGGTCTGAGCTCAAAACCCGTGACCATACCCATTATCGTTATCGAAAACGCATACTCTACCATGTAAAGTTGTTAAACCATATTTTTATATGGTTTTTAAACTTTGTTTAAAATAAATGTCGACCACAACCATTTGAAATAACTATTGCCAATTTTCGTTATTGTTGTTGTATGGCCGTTACATTGGTTAATGTATATGTTGAGCTGCCTTTTGCCTAGATTTTTACATTTTTTATCAAATAATTCTACGCTTGTGACTAGTGTTTTTAATCATTATTACCTTATTAAGCTGATAGTTAGAGGCATTTAGAGACAATATCTATTAAATTAATAAATTATTCTCGAAGAATGTTTTGTGTGTAAATTTCATTAATAATATGTCTTCTTGGTGGCAGATGAATAAGTCTAGCACCAACAATGCAGGAATGCTTCTTAAAATGCATTTAAATAAGGAAGCATAAACATATTTGAGTACGGATTCACAGAAGCAACAACATGAATTCAATGACAAAGATTGAAAAACCACATACCTGCACTATCTCATTCATCGGCCCATTTCATGGAAATATTGGACTCTCTCAGGAAAAGTTTAACAACAACCATATGATGTCGTCAAGAACATATTATGCTTATGAGATTCTTCACAAGAAAACATTGATTGGACTGAGAATGCTAGTTCATTAATGTTTGTTGTTAATGCAATAAATGTCTATTGCTAGCTTCCCAATTTCTGGCAATATGAGAATGGTTTTGTATACATTCCAATGCTACAAAATGAGTATACAAGTACAGTGCGCATCCATGGCTCTGAGCTTGGAACATCAACAATATGGAATGGTTGTATACAGCTACAATGATCAAGGAAAATGGTGGAAATTCATCAACCAACGAATGGAGGAGAGTGCACATCCATGACCAAAGATGTGATTCACTAAAATCTATGCCAGTCCAATTTTTGTCGAGGGAATGTGCTTTCTGGATGCCGACTCGAACTGGTTTGAATTTTCAGCTATCTCACCAGAAATTATGTATGGTGAGAGGTTACTTTCATGCATTGACCGACCAGGGTAATTCTCTTCAGTGTATGCTCGAAGTCAAAAGAAAAGAAAAAGAAAGTTCTTGCAAGAGGAAAACACCAAAGTGATGGCGGTAAAAAAAATGAGAAAGCTGATCTTGTGTGTTCCTCACAACACAGGTTTGAATAGATACTTCACGGTGTTTGGATAAGCCTCCATGGCATGTCATCGTAGAAGCCAAATGGCTTTTGAGCAAGACTGTTGTCATCTACTATTCTATGGACCATCTAGTGCTAGAAAGGAAATTTTAATCATGGCTTTGCTTAAGGAGATATTTGGTCCAAGGGTTGAGTAGGTGAAGGTAGAAAATAAGACATCAAAGATTAAGGCTCGTATAAAGACCATTGATGTGGAGTTGACAATAGTATCAAGTAATCATCATGTGGAACTGAATCCTAGTGATGTAGGTTTCCAAGATAAATATGTTGTTTAAGAGATTATCAAAGAAATGGCTAAGAGTACGCCCATTGATGTAAATGGGAATAAATGCTTCAAAGTGCTTGTTCTCAATAAAGTTGACAAGCTTTCTAAAGAGGCTCAGCACTCTCTCTGACACAGAATGGAAGTCTACAGTGGAGAATGCTGAATAGTTTTATGTTGTGATAGTGTGTCGAAAGTACTTCAAGCAGTGAGATCTCGTTGCCTGAATATTCACATCAATTCACCTTCAAAGGAGAAAATAGTTGAAGTACTTGAATATATTGCTAAGAAAGAAGGACTACAAATTCCTTTGGGATTCACAAGTCGTATAGCTCAACAATCTAACAGAGACTTAAGGAGAGAAATTCTTTGCTTTGAGGCTTGCAAAGTGCAACATTGGAACTTCATTTGGCTTCTTTTATGTTTTGGATCACCATGGAAAAAACAAGGGAAGGCATATCTCTTTAATACTGTGGTGAACGTGTCTGTTGGGATGTTGAGGAAAGGAGTTGTGACAAATATAGCAGACCACCGGAGCTCAGCCAGTTGTTCATCGATGTGCCTCTGCCAATAGTGTGTAAGGGTCAATTATTTTTAGAAGCCAATCACCAACCCGAACACAATTGGAAACAAATCCTCTTTTTTTGATTGTAACTAATTTATATTAACAACAATCCTAAATTTATATGCCATATAAAAAATGATACGGTTAATTAGAGGCATTACTTTTGTTATATAATGCAGATTGTTGTTCATTCATAGGGAGGACGAGATCACACAAGATCACTGGGATTGTAGAAGAACGCTAGGCTACATGGAAATTAAACCTGTACATTATATTATTTGCAGTCTGGATTTCAATTGCGTCATGAGAGGACTTTGACCCCAGTGGAATGATCCCTCGAGGGGACCACTGGAACCCAGCATTTAATTATTTATCATTCATGTAATTTGGTTTCAGTAGCAATATGATTTTGCAATTAATTTATATTTTCCAGGCTAATTCAAATTTCTGAAGATGGTGTTTTGATTTATTTTTTTACAGGAAGATTGAGCTAGGTGGTTAGGCCCATTAGTGAGCTTGTTACTAAATTGCCTAGGATTTATTTATTTCACTGCATTTTATTTCCTGTTGGTGTGATTTATTTTACTATGTTTGATTTCATACGTGAGTGATTTAAATTCTAATTCTGCAATTTCATTTTTTAGATCTCTTTTATATTTTGATATTTAATTATGCAGGTTTGATTCATGAATTCGGTGATGTCGTTATTCTAGAATTCATTTCTAAGTATATTTAGTTAGCAAGCATTTATTTTATTTGTGTTCCTCATTTCCACTCTTTGTTGTGTTCAATTCATTATCTAACAAAATAGATTTTCAATTGCAAGGATTGATAATGGAGATAATAATTATGATATGATCGTTGGAAACTCTTATTTAATTAATTAAGATTATTTGGGCATTCATAAGCATTTTTAATCCTAGGATTTTAAATATTCATCATTATAATTTAATGCCATAATTAACATGAGGAGACTTTTAGTGCAAGTTCCTGAATTGTCCAACAAAACTCTTTGAAGATATCTCTGATCAACAAACTTAAATTTCTTAAATTGAACACTGCAATTCCTTTCCAGTAGCAAGGAGCATTTAATGATTAATTTTCTTAAGTACATATTTTAAAATAGTTTGAAATTGAATTTATTTCATGCTTTCATATTTGCAGCTTAGCTGTAGTTTTTTAAGAAGCTTTGCATTCTTTATTTGTTGCAGTTTGTTTACTTTGGAATGTCTTTTCTTGAATGATCCCCTTTTCAAATTGTTTTGATCTTACAAGTCCATGAGGTCGTATTCTGGCATATATGGTGCTACGTCTCTAAGTCTTACGACCTCGGATTGACAATTTAAATGTAAGTGTAAATCTAGCATTTATACCTCCCAACAATATATATGGTATAAACCATATATGTACTACCCCATTGCCAATATATATAATATAATATAATATATATAAATAATATATATATATATATATTATATTTCGTTGTTTAAACCAAATTTTTATTTTTTTTTTATATATACTAACAAACCATAAAATGATTTTTTTTGATGGTTATAACAATATTTTTAATATAATTTTGTTTTATATGGTGAACCGTTTTTATATGGTTAAATTTTAATATTATTTCTTGTCTTTTATGAAATTATTATATTTTTTTTGTCTTTTTGCAGGATCAAAGAGTTAATGATTGAGCACCAAGGGTCAATGGATGATGGGCTTCAATGTACACCGTGGGTCCCACTTGCTAACTGGGATACCATGTGGCACACTGTGGGCCCCTTTTTTTGCTTGTCATGTCAAACTTTAAAGATCCATAAGATGGTCATATGGACTTGGATTTGAGTGTCGTCTTTGCCATCAAAATCGTAGTGATGAGAACTACAACTTGTTATTAGTTTGACTATATTTTCAAGACTTTGATTTTCGAGCGTTTCTGGAGTCACCTTTGAGTTTTGAGCCTTTCTAGAGTCACATTTTAATTTCTAAATATTTCTGGAGCCACCTGGATCATTCCTCCACACTGAGGAGCTTTTGGTCCTCCAAAAGCATGAACATAATTTACAATTGTTGTGTTACATTGTCTGCACAAAAAGTGTCCTGACAGGTTACACTTCCTTCCCCTTCACCCTTGTCCTTCAAAGCCATAAGTGATGAACCGACACCTACATTCGCTGCAAACATGTAATAGAATATTTGCGAACTATATGTTCAATTACATGACTAATCATGACCCAATCATTCCCATAAATTCCAAGATTTTATAAGACACACTTTTTGGTCAAGTGTATAACATAATAGAAACCAATACCCCGGTTATCAATTAAAAGAGGCCAAAAACATCATTGTTGCTTTAATAAGTGATGGAAAACACATCATCACCTTTACAATTATATCACAACACATGATTTACAAAATGCTGCCATGACCAGCTACTATATCTACTAAAACCATCTCGCACTCATCAAAGTGAATGGGTCATCATCCTAGAGCTTATTCACTTGTTCAAAAAAATTTCCAACTGGAACCTGTATGGGCGCTTTGTCCTTGAGACGCTGCTTTGGATGGAGCCTCCAACACGTAGCTCTTTGATGTCCACCTATGTTGCAATGAATGCAAAAACTCTTCTTCCTTTAGACCTGCTTTACCTTCTTCCTTCCCTGATGTGGAGAAGGCCTTTCACGTCTCATCCTCTTTCTTGTTGTCATTCTCTTCTAGCGCTCGACAACCACATGGTTATGCAAGCCATAAAAACTACATGGTTTTCTATGCCATGATTTCTACTCATCATTAACAATATGCTTGTAATCAAAGTGAACTTTAGAATATTGAGACTTTTTATACCTCTCTTGAATGTCTATGGTGCAATGTTAGTGATGAGAGCTTGCCTTATCTCTTACTTTGCAATGTGCATTTTCATGGGAGGTTTGTGATGTGTTTCCATCATCCTCTTTCCTCGATGGTTTTGACAATTCCTTGGAAGCTTTTGCTACCTTCAAGTGCTCTCCTTCAGTGTATCCCAATTTTGTAAGGAGTCTCAGGCAGGTTCCTGAAATGGGTACCTCAAGGCTTCCAATAGAAATAGTGTCATCTGAAAATGAAACTAAAGAATGATCAACATTGTTTACCTCAGCTGGTGATTCTGAAGTAGGTGATGGTGGCTTCTCTAAGCCTTTGTTTCCCTTCAATTTTTCCAAGGCTGCCTCTGTGGCTCGCAATTGAAGTTTCAATCTCTGCTTATCCTCTTTTTCTTCTCATAGAAGTCTCCTCAATTCATCATTATCTGCTTCAAGGCTCTGATTGATCTCCTCATCTGAATGATGATAAGATGATGAAGAAGATGAATAATCACTGGAAGATGGAAATGGAGCATCGCCCTCTACTCTTTCTTTCTCCTATTCCCCTTTTGTCATTTTCTCCTCATAAACTGCATACATTATATCTACCATGTGTGCCATCCTGAGGAGGTCCTCGTAGAGATCATTGTTCTTCTCCATTTTCCTTCTTGTTGCACGTTCAATCTCCGGTATTCAAACTTGCAATTCACATCAACAAGAAGATCGTTTTGATAACAAATTTGATCCAGATCTCTCATCTATTGGAATTAACCAAGATATTTTACTTCTGTGATGTTAGCATAATTGCATGTGAAAGAGTATGAAAAACCACATGTGAATACTTTAAAGAAGATTAAACGTAATGACAACCATTAAACCAAAGCGCATACACACATTGATAACAGAGTTCACCCAATGTGGGTTACGTTTCTGGGCCCAGTTCCAAGAGTGGTAAGACCTCTTCATTAAATGATGCAAGATGACAATGAGTAGATGGTAAATTATTTGTCATTACAAGGATAAAATCCTTCACCTAGAGTGGCATGTCTCTCCATGAGATGTTCTCCTATAAGAACTCTCACTCATATGAGCCCTCCTTCGGCATGAAAAAATAATAAATTCTCACATAATGTGGCATATAAGTATTCTTCAACATAATGGTAACAAGGATCTCAACAACAAAATCATCATTTCAGCAAATCAAAAGAAAGACATGGTATCACACATTATATACCTTCACTTCCGGGGATGACCTAAAAATGCATAGCTCTACTGACGAAATGGAATGCACTATTGAATTCGTGGTACAAAATCGTGTCAAATGACTGTAAACTCAACCCCCTTCTAACACTGTCAAAATCTGGACCCTTGGGAATCTCAAAGATTCCTCAAAGATTCATTCTCACTGGTTGAATGGAATTTCGCTGTTCATATCAGAAACATGATCACGACATTAGACTCCTAGCGAAATTTTAGTTCGTTAAGTATAAAGTTGACATGATTATGTCACTGTGAAAAAATGGCCCTGAGAAAATCTTTTAGATTCCTCATGATTCCACAAAGATTATGCTCTGCAGGTTGACTAAAATTTCGGTGCGCAACTCAGAAAATCGATCACGCCATCAGACTCTCGGTGAAATTTTGGTTCGTTTGAGTATAAAGTTGACATGATTTTGTCACTGTGAAAAATTGGCCATAAAAGAATCTTTTAGATTCCTCATGATTCTACAAAGATTTTCTTTTGCAAATTGACTAAAATTTTGTATCTCAAACCAAAAAATGGATCGTGCCATCATACTCCCAGAGAAATTCTAATTCGTTTGAGTACAAACTTGGCATGAATTTGACATTCTGAAATTTTTGCTTAAAAGTAATCTCCAAAATTCTCTTTAAGGTTTTACATGAGAATATTCTATAGAATATTGCTCTAAAATATTCTCTCAAAAATTCTCTTAAAAATCATGCCCACCTAGGCACAGTGCCAATTGGCTCCACTGCGCATAGTTCCTTCGTATGGCACTTCGTTCTTTGATGCCCCTCCATGAAATTGAATTAGTTGTCTATAATGCGACTTTTGGAGATTCCGGTGACGGAATCCGGCGGAAGAAATGAGGTTAAATCTTGATTTTTAGCAGTTAAAATGGTTTTTTAACTGCATATTTGGATTCAGCGCCCTGAAAAACCCCTGGGAGCCATTGATTGTGCAGAAACTAGCTATCAAACTTGGGATTCCAATGAATTGCTGCCGGATTTTGACCGGAAAAATCCGCCAGAAAAACTTTCAAAAAGTCGCGTTATAGACTACTGCTAAAAACAAGTACATGTGTCAATGTTGTTTCTTTTCTTAAAAAGATTTGCATAAACTGTTACATCCAAAAAAGAAATAACTTGAAAGCCTCTCTTTCCCCAAAAGTTGCATAAAACAAGTATATATGTCAATGTTGTTTCTTTTCTTAAGAAGATTTACATAAACTGTTACATCCAAAATGAAAAAGGATGTGATCGGGCCTTTAATCAAAGAAAAGTAAAAAAGATAAAAAGGTATTTCTTTATAACAACTTCTTGTTTCTTTTCTCGAAAAAGTTTCATAAACAATTACATAAAAAAGAGAGGTGATTAGATCTTTAATTTTTTTTAAAAGAAAAAACTATTTCCTTATAACTAAGGGGTATGTGTCAAACTTTTGGAGTGATCCATGGAAGTAATCTGAGGACCATAATCTAATCTTAATGTAGCTTTTGAGAGGACATCCATTATGTTATTCTTGTCGTTATATATATGAGACAAAGAGACCTACAAGAATGATATTATTTTCATTTACACATCATCATATAGGGGTTGTAAGGTTAAATTTTTTACTTGTGTTTCCTTTCTGATTTATTTGATGAATTATTAAAAATTGAATGGGTTGGACCCATGTTTTTGGGCTAGTTGGAAAAGTAATTTAGTGTTATTAGCTCATAGAAATTGCTTGACTCCTAGCCAATTCTCGTTTTGAAGGAGATGTGATGGGTGGACAATAGATATAAAATTCTTCTTACACCTTCTACAAAGGGGATTACTTTGTGAAACTCCATCAAAATATACTTAGGGGAGAGATGTACTTAGTACGTCTTCCCTAAGTTAATGTATAGCTTTTTTATACTCCATCTCGGGTAAGTATTTGTGACATCTAGAAACTAAATTTCAGAATTGAAAGTGAGTGTCTCTTTTTCTTCAAATAGGCTAATATTGCTAGCAAGCCATACTTCCCAAGCTATGTTTCAGGGGAGGTCTTTGATATTGTTTTTTCCTTATCAGAATACCAAGATTTTAAAGGTTCTTACACATTTCCTCCTTCCTATATATTTTTATGTCCTAGCATGCATTCCATTTCTTTCCAAATCTCTTTATTTAAGGAACATGTCATAATTTGATGGTATATGGTTTCATCTATTTGTTTAAATAATTGTAGAAATTTGGATCATTCAGATTCCTTTTTCAGAGGACCTCCCATGTATGAGCCTTATCATTTAAAATCAACCACATGAGGGATGACACAAGATAATGCTATTCAATTATGACATGTTTGTTGCAATGGAAATATGGAAAATAGAAATTTTGATCACTTAAAAGAATTATTAGAGGTACTTACTCAACTTTTTAGGACATTGTGTAAAAGGATGAAATGTAGAGAATCAATTTTTCTTCGTGAATATATAACTTTTGTTTCTAGGAAATTGGTGTAACTTAAAAAAAAAAGGGTTTTTTTCTATGATTCATATGTTACTTTTTCTCTAAAACATAATTCATATAATCACATTAGGCCCAAATTTTGGTATGCAAATGACGAAATTGCAGATACTAGATGGATCTTGTGCATCATTATTTTTCCATAATTTTTAATGTTGATTTTGCATTTTTTTAAATTAAGAAACAAAATGAAGCATTAAAATGACGGTGTTGATCGTTAGGATCTGTTATGAGGGTATGTGTGTGTGTGTATCACTACGTAGGTCTTCATTTGTTCTAATGTGAGTGATTTTTCGATTTCAAAATAATTCAACCAATTAGAAGTTATATCAGAAATAGAATCCTTATGTTCTTTTATAAATTTGATATATGTCAAAAAAAAAATATATATATTCTTATATATACACACACACACACACACACACACACACACACACACACACACATATATATAATTTACACACAGAGGTTAGAAATGTCTCCAATTTCATTAGCTATGTTCACGTAAAGCATATAGAAAATCATTGTTGAACATCTGACATATCAGGTGTATTCATGACATATTAAAAAATACCATTAATTTAACTACATATTAGAAAATACTTCTAGAAATCACATTATTTAACCCCCTACCAATATGAACCAAATACACCTTACCAATTTAAAAACCCCTACTTTCACTAGATATTGTAGATATCCATTTTTTCATTAACATTTTTTATACTCTTTTATATTTTTCGTTAACTTTGAGCTCCATTTTTTATACTTGCCAATGTAAAAACCCTTTACCCCTATATATTCCTTAATATATTATGTCATTTTTCCCTCAATTTATATCCCCCAATATGAATGCATGTGGTATGGTATTTCTCCCCTAATGAAGCCCCCATTTATATAATTAAGAATATAAAATTAAGGAGTAATGTGCATATAAAAAGGTGGTTCCCCTATTCTATTAGGTGTGGATCATTAGGGACAAGTGCCCCTATGTGAGGGCCTAGAGGGTTCCTAGTGACCCCTAAGGGAAACAAGAACTCATGGGGCCATAAGACATCCCTGTCTAGCTGAGTTAGACACCTTGGAGGTAGTGGCATAGCCTGTGGGACTACAGGTGGCGCACCAATTGGATGTGGGGTTGATGGGGAATGTGAGCCTATCAATTGGAGGATGCTAGAATTTAGTAACTTAGACTTTTTGTATTTGGTACTAGATATGTATCTGAATTGAGTACTCATTACCACATTAGAGTCATGGCCTTAGCTTGGGGGTGATCGACTACTGAAAGAGCTAGAGCAATGCAATCTACAATTGGGTGGAAGGTTTGAGTCCTGCTGCGAGTTTGTGTATATTACTAGATAATTTTCCAGCATCCTTATTTTGTCTACATTTTATGATTTTCATGCTTATTATTATGTTTTTATGGGCTATGTTGTGTGTGTTGTTATGCCTTGTCATAATAGTATGTTAGTGGGTGGCATCGCCCTAGTTGGGGGATGTTATGAATATATAAGGGAGATATACGAACAAAGAGAGAGAGGGATAGAGAGAGAAAAAGATGAAGAGAGGGGATGGAAGGGAGGAAGATAGGGGGAGAGAGAGAGAGAGAGGCGGGGGGGGGGAGGGGGGGGGGGAGGGTGAGAGAGATGGAGGATAGAGGAGGGAAACATGGGAAGATTGGGAGAGAGAATGGAGGGGGAGAGAGAGAGGTGGGCTATGGAGAGAGGGGTGGACTTAGCGAAGGGAAGAGAGAGCTTGATATAGGAGCGAAACATAAGGATAGAGAGGTAAATTGATAAGCAATGAGAAAAGGATGAAGAGGGAGTTTGAGTAAGAGGGGGAAAGGATGGAGAGATAAAGAGAGAGAAGGAAGATGGAAAAAGAGTGTGTACATGCTTTATAACATGTGTGCATTTTACAACGTGTGCATGTTAACATAACGTGCGAACATTAATAATGCACAAGCATTATTAGTTTCAAAAAATATTTGGTGGGAACACCTTTTTCAGTTACATGGTGGATGAGGTATTGGCTTTGGTCTTAGATTTTGATTAACAAACCTCTTGGTTTGGTCAATATAAAACAAAACAAATCCATTTCTACAACTTCTTGATTTTCAACCACAATTTTCTATATGCTCTACATGAACATTTCTAATGAAGTTGAAAGCATTTATAATGATCTATGTGTAAACCCTTTCTTTCTTTATTTTGCTTCTAAATCATTTCTTAGCTCAAAGACCCTGCAATCCTCAGTGCTGCTGGCAATTCTATTTTGGAAGGATAGGTTTTTGAATTAGAATATTTGTTGCCGCTCTCATGGAAAATTCCTCCAACCATTGATTTTATTAGTTTTTCAACAATCTTAAGATGTCTCGGGAACTAGTTCCTCCCACAACTAAGAATTGTCTCCGAGGGTTACAACATCTTTTGGTGTCATTGTCAGGGATGAAATTGAAAATATCTTCCCTAGGTTTAATTGCTTTTGTCTCATTTTTGAAGGTGACGAAAACCAGTGATAGGCTGTAAATTTTCACCGAATGTTTTTACCTTTGAGAATTTATTTTTCTAGGATTGAATGGTTGTCCTTGCATTCTTAGCCAATAATTTTGCCCCATTGGATTTTACTAGGATCCATGGCTATCCTCATCATATGCATAAATTGAGTGGAATAGTATCTTCCAAGATTCAGTGGATATGCAGATGAAATTCTGGTTCAACATCTTAGAAGCTTTCATGAATGCATGGAGAAATAGAGTATCATTCATGAAGATGTGAAGATGAAGTTTTTCATGTTTTCATTGTACTAGGAAGCAAGGGTTTGGTATAAATGTTTATCTTGTTCAATTATTTCTTCTTTGAATGATTTCCATGGAGCATTTAATTCATTCTACATAACTTTATATTCACAACAATTTATTTTTGAAGATTGTTGTGAGTATTATGGTTTTCAAAAAAAATTTAAAGCTTATGATGATCTTGTTGAAGAAACTGATGATAAAGAACTTCAAGAATTTCTGGTTAATGTTGATAATGTATTAAGCATTCAAGGGGACCATAGAAAATTTATTGGTGAAGAGGTTTTTCAATGTAAGAAGCAATGTTTTCCGAAAAAGATGCTGGACAATTAAAAGAATATTGTTCTTTAGCGACTCCAAAAACAAAATATTTGCTGACCATGCTTAAATCTAATCAAGGGAGAACTAAACATGATAAAGCTTTAGATCTACACCGAGAAAAACCACTTTTTATCAAGAAAATGAAAAAATTATTGTTCAAGAAGATGTCATGGAATATGGTGTATGTGTGGACCAAACCCTTAAGTCTCTTGAAGACAATCAAAACTTTCATAACTCATTTGGCCTTGTGAAAGAAGGAGAAATTCAGCTTCAAATTCATTCTTCCAAGTCTTATTTTGTCAATTTCAAGCACGCTCCTATTTATGATACATAGTATTCAGAGGAAGAATTAAATACATGTCCTCCAACATCTTTGTTCATGAACATATGTAATGAGAAACCAGAGGGTACTTTTGAACAACCACATCCCAAGTCATGGACTGCCATATGTAAAGAAGTTGTTTGTAAAAAAATCGGTGTTTAAAAATATTTCATGAAGCAAAGGGGTAAGTGTGTTTCAAAGAAAACTTTTATTGACCCTTACCAAATTAAAGAGTTGGCTGAAAAAGAATTTATGAACAAACTTAAAGGTTTTGATGCAAGTAGAAATATGGATTTTCTCTTAGGTTCTAATTGCATGCTTCTCTCTTCAAAAGAGCTCATAGAACTACCCTCTAAATTATTTGAAGTCTATTGCAAATACCATGACTCACATGGCTTTGTCATTGAAGAAAGTATTCAGCTACAAGTTTTGTTAAATAAAACTTATTTTGTCAATTTTAGAGAAGCCCCTATTTATGATACATATGGTTCTGATGAAAAGTTGGATACTAGTTCCCATGCAAATTTGTTTGCAAACAAATGGGAAAGACATGTTCAACAAAAGGTACAATTTTTTTTTAATCATAAGTATATTCTTCCAAGAGAAAATATGGGACTGTCATTTGAAAATGCTATGAGAATTACCTGAAAACCTTTTCATGAAGAGCTCAAAGTTGAAGAATTTAAAAATAGGGATGGTATAAATTCCCGAAACAATTATGATGGTAGAGAAAAAGACACCGTTGGTTGGAAAAATTCTTATGATATATATCAGCAAACTTCTATTGAATCAAAGCAAGATTTTGGAGTTGTACACCAAGTAAATTGTTAGGCCCCTATACTACTAGTGTAACCCCTTATTGTTATTAGTACAACCCCCTTATTATATTGTTGTACCCATGTAGTCCCCATATTTTTATATTGTGCCCCATAGAAGCCACTATTGTTATTTATTGTGCCCTTAACATTATTATTGTTATTGTCAGCTCTGATTATATTATGGACCCCTTAGACTCCTATATATAAAAAGAGTTCTTGCTTTGAATCATCGAAGAATTGTTCATTTGTGTAATGTAAAGGAGGTTGCCCCCCTCGAAGAGGCTAAATTCTAAGGTGTTGATCTATATTTTCTATCTTTTTGTGAGCTGGTTTCATAACATTTGGTATCAGAGCTTTGGATTCTAGGGTTTCGCTCCTCCAAACAGGTCATGATGGCATTTGTGCTATAACTTTTTTTTGTGACGTTTCAGATGATAAAAAGAAAACCCATTTCAGCTGAAATCGTTCTGAACCTTGGGTCCAAAATTTAGAGCTTTTCGCACTATATTTGTGGAGATATGATTTGAGGAAGTTGGCCTTTTTACAGACTCCTGAATTTCATTCCAAATAGGTGACATGGGGAAAATCGTCATAAATTCTGTTTTGAGCATCAAATTGAAATTTCGTAAGAATTTACAGAAAGAGGATGGAATTTGTTTTCCTGTATATATTTTTTAGACCCGAAGGTCAAAAACAGTGACACGTGGAACTTCATACAAGTTCGCTCTTCTAAAAAGGTATATAATCAGGTCATCTTGGGAGATTGTGCATAACTCTTTCTTGGAAAATCCAATTTTGATCAGACCGGTGGCATTAGAAAGAGGACACAAAGGGCTACTGTAGGTCAAAATTTCAGAACTTAAAGCTTTGAAAGTACAGAGTTACAGTCGTTTCAATATTGAGCTCCTAAAATCAAGAAAAAACGAGATGAGGAAGTTCGATGGCAATGATCTTGTAAATTGGATAATACAAATGGAGAAATATTTTGATTTACATGGTGTACCACTATTACAAAAGGTATATATTGCATCTTCGTATTTAGAACAAGATCAATTTTTATGGTATAAAGGGCTTTGTTTTCGTAAACCACTTGTTACGTGGTCAATTTTCACATAGCAAATGATAGCACATTATGAGGATACAAAGAGAAACTCCTTCTTTAGCCAATTGATAAATCTCAAACAAAAGGGTTCAATGGAATAGCACATTGAGGAATTTCAAAAATTGAATAGAAGGGTAAATTATATTCTAGAGAAGCAAAGGATTGATGTCTTCATAGGGACTTTAAAGGATAACGTTCAACACGAGGTTCATTTTTGGGAACCTAATTCATTAGAGGAGGCATTCGAGTTGGCAAGAAAAATTGAAAGCGAAATTATGGCAACAAGGAATTCTACCCCTCACAACTACAAAGATGGAAGTGTTGTTTCTCCTAGCCTTCTACAACCTACAAGGGTAACACCACAACAATTGGAAGAAAAGAGAGAAAAAGGGCTTTGTTACAATTATGATAGAAAATGCACTAAAGGTCATAAGTGTGCTGAGAAGAAATTATTTTACATAGAGTATGAAGAGGAGGAAGAAAAGGATCCAGAAATATCAAAAGAAGAGGATATACGTCAAGACCCAACCCCAAAGAAAGAAGAAATGAATTCGACCATATCTTGTAAAGCATTGGCAACAATTACCACTCCTAAAAATCTCAAGATAGAAGGACATATCGAGAAGAAAAAGGTTCAAGAAGTGAAAGATCACATTGACAAAGATGAAATGAATCCAACCATATCTTGTAATGCATTGGCCGAAATTACCACTCCTAAAACTATCAAGATAGAA
>APFE030952101.1:27683-49256 GCA_000404065.3 Pinus taeda | reverse complement strand
GGTCATCCATAAACTTTTGTTAACATGCAGGCCTAGATGTACCTTTTCTTTATTTTGCAAATATGGAACCTTTGTGGTAGCAAAATGGAGCATATTTGGCACTTACATTTGCCAATCATGAAATATGAAACCTATTGGTATAGGTATCCAACAGTTACCAAGATTGGCTTAGGGTTGAGATGGCCAATGTTTCCAAGGAAATGGTGTGTTTCAATTACTTTGAGGTGGATGTGCATAAGATTGAAATTGTGAATTAGGCTCTTGCATAATATCAGGCTGAATAGGTTGCCATGGTCCTCTTAGAGTTACATAACATTGTTGCATTGGCAATTGACTTGCTCCATTGTTCTCTTGGTGAACTTCCTTCAACCTTGGTAATGATGGAAAATGTTTAACATCCTGTGATTCTGCAACACAAATATCAACATTTTCGTTTCCTTCATATTGCATTCTTAACATTTCTACTTGTTTTGTTAGATTGTTAAGAATTTCTATTTTAAAATTATCAAACAAATTTCCAAGTTTAGCTTGACTTACCAATCTTGATGCTGATTTACTTACTCTTGCTTTTCCTCTTGATATGTGTTTGTGTGCTTCACAGATTTCCTAAAATGATAATTGATATACATCACCTCTACTCATGAGATTAAAGAGATCAACCCATTCATCCCTACTTGTTCTAAGTAAGAGGGTTTTTAGTGTGTCAGATCCTAAATGATGTAGTTTCCCCCTCTTAACATTATACATGAACCTCTCTATTAGATCCTGTAGACTCTCATCTTATTTTTGATTCATTCTAAAGATTTATTCTTTAAGATCATGATCTTTATTTTTTTCCAGAAATATCTTTTGCATATCATTCCATGATCTTATTGAATTAGTCCCTAAACTCATGAACCATTTAAGAGCTCTATCCTTCAATGTTGCTGGAAACAATCTCAATTTTTGAGTTTTCAATAAGTAACCATAAGATCTACAAACAATTTCAAATTCAAAGAGAAAGGTTTCCGGATCCTCTAACCTTAGACCATGAAATTTTGGAAGAAAATATGGAGGGATGTTCTTCATGTGCACATTGATATCTGTATATTGAATGGGAAATCCGAGAGGATCTTCCTCATTGTCATCTTCTCCATCCATTTCTTCTACATTCTTTGCCATCTCTTCTTCTTCTTGTACCTGCAAAAGTGGATGGATATATGGCTCTTACTGCACCATGTGATCAAATGGGGGGGTGGGTTGGTGTTGGAGATTTTTTTTGTTTTTGTTTTTCTGATTGAATGAAAACTATAATGCAATGAAATTTTCTATCTTTGAAATGAAATATGCTTGATGAAAATATTTTTTGTTTTTTTGAAAAGTAAAAAGAAACGAATCAACTAGGGAAGAAAACAATGCATACTTTGACACCTCCCCGGAAACGACGGCAAAAAGTGATGAGCCTCGGTATTGCAACAAGAATGCTGCAACTCCCAAGGCTACCGACTTTAATTATCAACCCGAGGTCCGTACAAACTTAAGAGGTGTTGGCACTATATGTGTGGCATACAATGTGTCCTTCCTTTGCTTTCATGATGCAATGGAATGCATGTACTGAAGTCAAATCCTAAACTAATTGTAGAAAATGAAATGTTCGAAATGGAACCTTAACCTATTGCAAAAAATAAAGTACAAGGGAAGAGATGGAAATTCAATGCTAAATCACACCATTTCTTAATTAACTGCCAGGAAACTATGCTTTGAAATAGTTCTAGATTATCATGAACCAAATGCTACTATATAAGCATGGAAGTAAGAAGCATCAAACATCACTAATGTGCAATTAAAGGGACTAAAATAAATATGTTTTTGTCTTTTTGGATTTTCATGCAAAATCAAATATGCAAACTAATTTCCTTTGGTGATGTGGTAGGTGAATTAAGGATCTTGGAGGTTGGATGGAAAGGTTAGGAGATGGTTGGAAGGTGTGCGAAACCCTTGGTAGGATTTTGGTGACTTCCTAGAGGTTTTCCCTCAATTCGGCCTCAAAATAGGCCGTTTCAGAAAAACCTATAGGATATACTAGAAACTTATAGGATGGAGTGGTAAAATCTGTAGGATCACTCAAAACACAAAACCAAAGTTGGGAGATAGATGGATTTGCTCAAAAAGCTTGGAGAAGTTTCCTTGTGAAATAATGAAATTGGTGAAGGTTTAATGACCAGGAAAATCAAATCCAAATTGGATGGGAATTTTTTTTTTTATTAATTAGGATGTCTTAGGTCCCTATTCCAATTGGAATCAGTAAAAAATGTCTATGTTAACCCATGAAAAAAAAAATAAACATTACTAGTCGAAAGTCTAGAAATTTGAGAACTAGTGAGCTAGTAAATCTAAACAATGCCTAACCAAATCAAGTGAAAATGCAATGGGGTAATTTTTATTATGAACTAAAATTTCTTTTTGATCTAATGCAAGTGAAATAAATTTTATTGAAGCTCATTAGAATGCTCTAAAAAATAGCAGAAATTTACTGTTCTTTGTTAAAAAGGAGGTCCAACAATCTAGATTTGGGAATAAGAAGACTAATCCAAGCAATTCAATGATTATTATGAACTTCGAAATATTTTCCAAGGATTAAATAATTCTTTTGATATTGCAAAAGAACTTACATAAACCATTTAACTCAATCTTACAACAATAAATCATTAATACTAAATGCAGAAGTAGAAAGAAATAAAAGCTAGAGATGCATGTGAATAAGAAATGAGAAGAAGGAAAGAAAATGATACAAAAGGGATCTGAGGTTCCTGGGATGGCCAAGCCCAAGGAAACTCAGAGACCTATGGAGGAGAACAATATTGAGAAGATGAACATGACACCAATTTTCATTATTTTCATCAATATAATTACATCCCTCTAAGAAAATACGATGGAGCTATAAAAATACAATCTCTCTCCACAATAACACTAATGAAAAACTCCCCTAGAGGAAAATTTGACTTGGTAATTATACAAAATTATTAGGAACCATTCCCCATGAACGGAGGAATATTTCTCCACCAAAATCCCTTGATTAGTGGATCGAGTCCCAAATACTAAGAATTTGCATTAAATGGCAGGGAACGCATTCCTAGATTTTCTCAATCATTCCCTATAGGCATATTAGAATTAGCACTTATAAAAAATGATTAAGAATCATTCCCCATGGATGGAGGAAGCTTTCCCCACCAAAATCCCTTGATTAGTGGATCTTCTCCCTTGATTGGTGGATTTTCTCCCTTGACTAGTGGAACACATTCTTATAGTTTCTCAACCACTGGAGTTCCAAAATTTTTGCCATAATTCCATAATATCTTGTTGACGTATTATTAATTATTGATCCTCCAGTAGTAGGGAACAATTCCCTAAATTATCTCTTCCTCAAACTCTTCATAATCTGCCCAATATTCTCATAATATTCCACAAAAAATAAATAATATTAGGCACAATTATTCAATTATTCATAAACCTCCTTAATGAATATATTAAAGTTTAAAATAAATTATCTAATGTAAAAACAGAGGTTTAGTGTGATAAAGGATGGTTATAGGCCTTAATTTATGTTTTAAATTAGAGGCATGGGCCTTAATTTATGTCTAATTTAGAGGCCTATCACTAATGGCAGGTTGAATAGTTATACACTAGCGCTGCGAGCACAGGTTTTCATAGGAAAACCCTCGCTGAACCTATTTTGGTAGGTTTTCCCAAACTAGCAGAGAAGATTCATGCACTAGAACCTTCGAGAACATCGAGCTAGATATTGGTTGTTGTTGATATGGTCGAGCTCTCCCATTTGAACCTCTTGATCTTATCATCATGGGCTTTCCCCTTGAGATGTGGACCTTCCTCCCTCTTTTGTGGATCCCTAACTCCCTCTCCCTTCCTATAAATTTACTCCCTTTCATCCCCAAATGGTTTATCATTGATTGTTGCATCCCTATGCTAAGATTAAGCTTACATGCTACCCATTCTAGCTTGGAGAAGGAGTGCTTGAAGAGTCTTTTCTTGGACTTGGAAATCCACCAAAAAGAGGTCTCCAACATTAAGGCATAGGTTCTATGCTTCCCGATTTAGCTCATTAATATATACATCTGATGTTCACTTTCCATAATTGTGTAAATGTTTATGCTTTTAGCTTAATACTCCTTGATCTATTAAGTAGTTTATGTTTGACGTATGCCATATATGCTCTTGTATCTTAAATAGCTCTTTGATCTTCATTGAAGATACTAGGACATGAAGAACAAGTAAGGAGCGAGACTTGAAGCGAAAGAATCAAATTCATTTCCAAAGGATTGAGCGATTATCACAGAGTGAGGTAGGTTTATCCTTCTCTCTGCATTTGTTAAACATAAACTAGGAAAGTGCATGTTAGTTTGTTTGGTTTGTTGCTAGACCCACTCATTGGGTTAGAGGGATCGCCTTTGTCCATAGAGGGGATTTACCTTCACAATAGTGGCTAGCCCCTTTTTCATGAATAATGGGGGTCGACACAGCATCCTTGCAAACTATTGGTGTGAAAACATGGAGGTCAAGTTCTTGGTGACATAAAGTTTGCATAAAGACTCCGATTGACACAATTCTTGCATGGTTCGAAAGATCTATGTGTGTAGAACAATATGAAATGCTGCTAGGTTAATGCAACAATTTTTTGTTGGGTTGTGTTATACTCTTTCAACAACTAGCTCCCCTAGTTTACTGGGGTTTGGGGGAGGGAGGCCCCCCTTCGTTTCGCCAATTGCGTAGTGGGGGAGTCACAGGGGGTTTGAGGGGGCAGTTAGCTCCCTCTATAGGGTCCGGGGCAGCACCCAGGGGAAATTTTTTTGGACCCTATATTAGGTGGGCAGACCTACCTATGGTTTTGTGCATGGTTTTCACACATGGTTTTGGACGCGATGGTTTTCGGTCCATGTTATTGGATGCTTCGACATGTATATATATGTATTGTAACAATGAAAGAAAAATAATGAAAAATCATTATGGTAGTCCCGGTTTTGGGATCCAAGGGAAGATATCTGTGTATATTTGTTTTATGTGTTATTCTCTCGCAATTGTTTATTTTATGTGTTTTAGAATTTGTATGCAGGTAATTTCTGTATGGGATTAAAACCTACATTTGGTATCGGAGCTATTTTGGCTTCAAGGGGATGCCTTTGTTTCTGAGGGGTTTCGATCGAACCTGTGGTAGACCCTGTTCAGTGGGAGATCTGTGGGATTGATTCTGGTGTTGAAAGAAGATGATGAGCAATGGAAAGATAGAGATCGAGAAATTTAATGGTCAAAGTTTTGAGTTGTGGAAACTCAAGATGGAGGATCTGTTGGTGGATAAAGGTCAGTGGATTGCGATAGATCTGGGTACTAAACCAATGGGAGTGTCCGATGAAGAATGGAAGAAGTTGGATCGGAAGGCAAAGAGCACAATACGATTGTGTGTCTCAGATTCAATATTGTTGAATGTATTAGGGGAAGCTACGACTAAGGATTTGTGGGACAAGTTAGGGACTTTGTACCAATCTAAGTCTCTGGTGAATAAACTGTTCCTACAGAAAAAAACTATATAACCTGAGGATGAAAGATGGAGACTCAGTTATAGAGCATCAAAATGCATTTAATACTGTGGTAAGTTAGTTATTATTTGTTGATATTAAAATTTCAGATGAAGATAAGTGCATAAGTTTGTTGTGTTCTCTACTAGATTCGTGGGATAGTTTGGTTATTGTAATAGGTAGCAATGCAACTGTCTTGCAGTTTGATGAAATAGTCTCATCTTTACTGATGGAGGAGATTAGATGGAAAAATATGGAGAGCTAGAATGGTGATGCCTTGTTTGTACGAGGAAGGTCCTAGAATAAAACAAAAATAAGTCATTGAGGGGGAGATCTAAATCTAGAGGGAGATCTAAATCTCCAGGAAAACTTGTAAAGGTGTGCTGGAAATGTGGAAAGGAATGGCACTACAAAAGGGATTGTAAATCTAAAGCTCCTCACAAAGGAAAGGGATTTGATGATGCTCCTTCTGTAGAGGTGAAAACTACCTCAGATGAAGGTGGGTATGTGTACTTGGATTCTTCAAGTACACATGTAGATCATGAGGCATGGTTGATTAACTCAGGTGAATCTTTTCACTTCACTCTCCATAGAGAGTGGTTCTGCAAGTATGAGAAATATGTTTGTGGTGATGTATTCTTAGGGGATGACAGGAAGCCTAAAATCGTTGGTCGCAGAAAAATCAAGTTGAATTTGCAAGGTGAAAGGATTAGAACACTTTCGGGTGTTCAACATATTCTTGCATTGGCTAGAAATCTGATTTCTATAAGAAAGCTGGATGATGCAGGTGTAAAAATAGTGTTCGAGAAGGATACCTGCAATATGGTTTGGGGAGCACTGGCTTTGATGCATGGAGTTCAGATTGGAACTCTGTACAAGCTGCAAGGTAGCACTATTGTTGATGGGTGCAATAGTTCTGTAGTTCTTAAAAGTGGATCAGAAAATCTAATGGTCTCTAGAGAAAAGACCATGCTATGGCATCAAAGGCTTCGACATATTGGAGAGAAGGGCCTTTGACTACTTCATGGTAAAGGTATGGTAGAAGGTATAACTAATAGCTCTCTGGATTTTGATTTTTGTGAAAATTGTGTATATGGGAAGTAGAATCGGGTGAGTTTCCCTTCTGGTGGTAAGAGAGCGAAACATATATTAGAGTTTATGCACAGTGATGTGTTTAGACCTGTGAAGATTCCATAACTAGGTAAGTTTGTATACTATGCATCATTTATAGATGACTTCTAAAGGAATACATGGATATATTTCCTTAAGAAAAAATATGAAGTCTTTGACAAGCTTAAAGTATTTAAAGCCTAGTGGAAAACTAGACAGAGAAGAAGATAAAGTTGCCGAGGACAGATAATGGTGGAGAGTTTTGCAAGAAGGAATTTGAAAAATTCTATAAGAAGTGTGGTATAGAACGACAGAAGACTACTCCATATACACCTGAGCAAAATGAAGTTGTAGAAAGAATGAACAAGATGTTGATGGAAAGGGTAAGAAGCATGCTCAGTGGTGCCAGGTTAGGACAAGAATTTTGGGCAGAGGCGATGGAAACTGCATGTTACCTAGTCAACAAATCACCTTCATCAATGTTCGAGGATAAGACTCCACAAGAGGTATGGACTAGTAAGAAACCCTCTCTTTCACATCTGAGGGTATTTGGATGTGATGCATATGTACATGTTCCAAAGGAGAAAAGAACAAAGTTGGCTAGTAAATATGAAAAGTCCATTTTTATTGGGTATAAGGATAGTTTAAAGGGTTATAAGCTTTTGAACCCAGTAACAAGGAAGGTTGTGTATCGCTGAGAGGTGGTGTTTAAAGAGGTGAAATATGTTATTAAACATGAAGTCAAACAAAGGAACCTGAAAAGATAGAGTTTGAGCTTAAGGAGGAAGAATTAGACTCTACAACAGAAGAGGAATTAGAAGATGAAGAGCCACAAACTTCGGTTGTGAGAAGATCAGTTCGAGAAATAAGTTAGCCAGAAAGGTATAGTCCATCTGCTTTCTGTTCAAATTTTTCTTTATCTATTACTGATGATGATCCTAGAACCGTGAAGGAAGCAGTAGATTCAGAGGATGGAAAACTCTAGAAAGAGGCCATGGTTGATGAAATGGAATATTTGCACAAAAATGAGGCTTGGGATCTGGTGGAGTTGCCGATTGGAAGGAAACCCATTAACATCAAATGGGTGTTCAAGAAGAAGACAAATGCAAAAGGAAAGGTGGAGAAATACAAAGCTCGATTGGTAGCAAAAGGTTATTCCCAGGTGTCGGGAATTGTTTTTGGTGATATTTTTTCTCCTGTTGCCAAGGTAGATTCTATTAGATTACTTTTATTTGTTGCTGCTGCTTTTGATTTTGAGGTAGAACAGAGGGATGTGAAGACAACATTTATTCATGGGAATCTAGAAGAAGAGATCTACATGAAGCAACTTGAAGGCTTTACGGTGAAGGGTAAGAAAGAACTCATATGCAAGTTAAATAAGTCTCTGTATGGGTTAAAAAAATCGCCAAGGATGTCTTATCAGAAATTTTATACATCTATACGGGGACTTGGCTTCACCAGAAGCAAAGAAGAGCACTGTGTGTATTTTAAATTAATTTGTGACCGTTTTATTTATATGGTCTTGTATGTGGATGATATGTTGCTGGTGGGAAATGACAAATAAATTATCCAAGATTTAAAGACCGAATTGTCCTCCAAATTTGACATGAAAGATCTTGGTGCTGCAAATTATATTTTTGGCATGGAAATTAAAAGAGATCGAGAAAAGAGGAAGCTCTAGTTAAACCAGAGGAAGTATGTCAAGAGAATACTATAGAGGTTTAATATGTAGGATAGTAAACCGATGAAGGTTCCTATTCCTGTAGGTGTAAAGTTATCTGCTAAACGTGTCCCAAGGAAAAATAAGAGGAAGAGGACATGTCCCTTGTTCCATATGCAAGTGCAGTCGGTAGTCTGATGTATGCGTTGGTATGTACTAGACTAGACATTGCAATGCAGTGGGAGTATTGAGCATGTTTATGTCAAAACCAGGGAAGGACCATTGGACAACAATGAAGTGGGTCTTAGGTATTTGCGTGGCACTAGTGATTATGGTTTGTGATACCAAAGAAGACCAAGATTGGACAAAGTTTTGGATATTCATGGCTTTATTGATGTAGATTGTGATGGAGATCTGGATCAAAGAAGATCTACAAGTGGGTATGTGTTTAACCTATTTGAAGGTGCAGTCAGTTGGATGAGTAAAAGATAATATGTAGTGGCACTTTCAACTACAGAGGAAAAATACATGGAAGCCATTCATGCGAGCAAGGAAGCAGTTTGGTTGCAGAGATTGTGGTCAAGTATGGGGTTAGTACAGGGAGCTATAGGATAGACTGTGACAACCAAATTGCAATTTTTTTGGTAAAGAGCCCTGCTTATCATTCAAAGACAAAGCACATTAATGTTCAGTATCACTTTGTGAGGGATATGGTTGAGGACAAAAAGGGGTTGCTGGTAAAGGTGGACACTTTGAAGAATAATGCAGATGCATTTACAAAGTTTGTGAGCACTGAGAAGTTATCTTGGTGTAGAGAAACAATGGGCATTACAGGTTTAGGTCAATGACTAAGCTCTCCTGTGGCCCCTTGTGGAAAGAAAACAACAAGTGGGAGAATGTTGGTTTGTGTTATATTTTTTCCACAAATAACCCCCCTAGTTTATTGGGGGGTTAGAGGGGGTTGGTTAGCCCCCCTCTATGGGGTTCGTGGCGGCGCCCCGGGGAATTTTTTTTTGGACCCTATATTAGGTGGGCGGACCTACCTATGGTTTTGTGCATGGTTTTCACACATGGTTTTGGACGCGATGGTTTTCAGTCCATGGTATTGGATGCTTCAACATGTATATATATGTATTGTAACATTGAAAGGAACATAATGAAAAATCAATCTGGTAGTCCCAGTTTGGGATCCAAGGGAAAATCTATGTGTATATTTGTTTGATGTGTTATGCTCTCGCTATTGTTTATTTTCTGTTTTTTTAGAATTTGTATGCAGTTAATTTCTGTATTCGGTTAAAACCTACAATGTTTAGCCTAAAAAAATGTCGTTTGATGCCTCAAAATGCTCCCGAAAGGTTTCAAACCCGATTTCGCCAAAATGGGTCCTGTCGGTAAAAACAATCCCATGAGATGATTCCTCCAATCTTTCCACTCCAAATGCATCGAGATGGATGAAAATAAATATAATGATCCAATCTAGATCAAGTTTTCCATGTTTCATGCTTAAAGAAGGTTATCGATAACAAGATCCTAGTTCAAACAATATTGCTAGAACTTAACGAGGAAGGAAAAATCATATTGGATCCTGAAGCAGTAATGGAAACAAGAACTCGACAACTATGGATTTGATCAATTTTGAAGTATCTCATTAAGTGGAAGACCTTACCCGCTCCACATGGGAGGATGCGAATTTTATATAGAAGCGTCCATAATTACTCAAACATTGAGGACGACCATTTTTTTGAAGGAGAGGGGCATGTTAGTTCCCTATAGTACAAGTGTAGCCCTCTTATTTTTATTGTTAGTGTAGCCCCCTTACTGTTATTTTTGTGCCCATGTATCCCCCATATTGTTATTTTTGTGCCCCATAGGTACCCACTATTGTTATTATTATGCCCTTACATTATTATTGTTATGTAGGCTCTAAATATACTATAACCCCTTAGACTCCTATAGATACCAAGGAGGTCTTGCCATTTGAATCATCCAAGAATTGTTCATTTATGTTGTGTAAAAGGAGGTTCCCCCCTCGAAGAGGCTTATTTTGAAGTCTTCGATCTATTTTTTTTTCTATTTTGTGATCTGGTTACATAACACATAACTTCTTCAAGTTTCGAGCATTATCCTCTTTTTTGAGTAGGTCTGTTTTGACTTTTTGATTTGTTGTGATCAAATAATTGTTCTATCACTTCAGGTAGGGCTCTTGGAAGCCTAGTTAGTGTTTCACTACTATAATTTTTGTTTAGAGACCTAATAAATTGTTTAATGGAACAATGCTCCTTATTTTTGGAGGATATTCCATGTTCTCATACACTTCTCCATTAAACAATTATCAATCTCAAAAAAATTTAGAGGTTTTCAAATTTTTTCTCAAGGGATGTAATCTTACAAAGGGTGAAATGTGTAAGGGTGGTGCACATGGCCTATCACCCTACAATTTAGAGTAACATGTAGTGAAACAAAAGTACTTTGATTTCATAAATCTCTATAACGTTAATCCAAAGCACTTTGATTTCATAAATCTCTATAATGTTAATAAAAAGCACTTTGATTTCATAAATATTTATAGTGTTAATCCAAAAGCACCTTGATTTCATAAATCTATATAGTGTTAATCCATAATACATAATACATTGTAATAGTTAAATAATTAACTACAATGAATTAAAAATAATAGATCCTTATTTGCAAGTTTCTGTGGTGGTCATAATTTGAAGAATATGTTATCAGATTTTTATCTACATTGATCATTTTCAATTGATGTTTTGAGTCCATACAAGGACCCATCATTAGGATGTAAAATTTTTGAGAGGAGGGGAGGAAATGAATAAATAAATAATAAAAGAAAGAAAAATAAGCCAATAGGAGGTAAACCCTAGAAGCAAGAAATAAAAGGGGTATATAATAGATGAAAGAATTAATGAGTACATCATATCATATAATATAATATAATAGAATTAATGATAATATTATTAAATAAAATTAAAAATATTATTGTTAATAATAAAGAAGAATAAGATATTAGAATAAAAAATAAAGATGAAGTAATTAAGAAATAATAATGATATATAAATATTAATTATTTAAAGTATAATATTACAATACATGATATTGTAGATTTAAAAATATATTAAAATAATATGTATAGCTTAGAGAAATAGATTAAGTATTTTTCTATGATTATAAATTAAGAGCAAAAGTATTAATTTAATAATAAATATAATACTTTGACTATTAGTAAATATAAACATACTATTGTTAAATATATTAAATACCAATATATTTATTTAATATTATGCTAATAAATTAATATACTATTATTAATAAATATGTTAATATATGAGTAGATTTTGACAAATTTTATTAACTAGGTTGGCCAAGCTATTGCGGCCCCATTATTTAGTAGAGCCGAGTTTCTCAACTTGTTTGACGCTGTGATCAACGCCTTCCAAAATTTTTCTCACACTTGAATATTTGAGCCTACTGAGGATCTTATGGTCTGTCTTCCTATGATTACTCCATGATAGTTTGATTTTTTGTAAAACATTTAAGTCTTCTTCCTAGTTTTAAATTGTCACCTCACTTGCACGCACATTCTCAATCTTCGATGAGTTCATGAGGAAAATTCCTTTATGCAAGCTTGAATAGGCGTAGTTCCATCCATTAAAACAATGAATGTGTGATATTCAACTCATGTCGATAGTCAGTGTGCACTTTCATTGATAGTCTCCCTCACTTAGATTGCAATTGTACTTTTAGTTTGGTGATTTTTCCCAATTGTCGCTTTTGTACACCTTTTGCCTTCACAAGCATCGTTTTCATATTTACAACTATCGCTTTTGCTTGGTTCCACTTTAACAAGTGTCATTTTCGTGTAATTTCACTCTGGCATGTGACACTTTCAAGGTTGTTCAGATTTTAAAAGTGTCATCTTCATGTTTTCCTCCTATCGCAGGTGTCACTCTTGTTGAATTTCCCTCCTGCATGTGTCATGCCTTTTCACAGCACCCAAGTTAGTTATGGAACACTCTTCTACATTAAAAAATCCTATATATCATTAGAATGTGTGCTAGACACATTCCTACAACTTAGCGCACCTTTTAGTCTTAGTAAACAATTTTTTCGTAGCTTGTGTTCTAAGTGTTGTAATGTGTCATTTCAACTGTTGCACTTAGAAATAGGTTTCTATTTGTTGTTGTTTTAAGGTGTGACTGTTGTTCATGAGTCTTGTGCATTCCATTGCCTTGTATTGATGGAATTTATGTATGCGGTCCATGTTTGAGTTGTGTTAGGATGCATTTATTTGTCCTACTTTGTTGGTCCCACACTTAGCCATTTTGGGAGCTCTTCTTGGTCCTCCTGCTTAGTGCAAGTTGTAAAGGAATTTTCTCTCTTACTAGGTGATGAGCGCAACTTATTCATGAGACTCATTGATGTATATTTTCCTCCCATACTTGTCGACTAAGTATTTTCTAAGGTCTCCTCCCTTTCACAGTGCATTAGTACTTCCTAGGAAAAGTGACCTATCCTTTTGTTGCCTCCCTTAGTGAAAAACCCATTCCAAGTGAACAAGCAACAACTATTGAGAAGAACTATGCCATACCAGGCCTTAACACACTTCAAACACTTAGTGAAAAGTGCACTTCAGAAGAACAAAGACCATTTGAGTGCACTTTGGAAGCATAAGAACCTTCTCTCCCTTCAAAAACACACTTTAAAACAATGAAGAGAACTTTGGAACAACAAAGCACACCTCAGAACAACGAAGTGCACTTTGGAACAACAAGGTTCACTTCGGAAAAGGAAGGACCTTCTGTCTCTTAAAAAGTGCATGGTGCAATGCTTAGAGGAATTTTGAGGTATAAAATGGGCCTCCTAAGGAAACTATAAAATAATAGTGAAAATAATAAAATAAGATTAGATGACATCATCAAATTTTAGAGGGAAAAATGGGAAAGCTACTTTTTCAACTTGTATTTTATACTTATCTCCCTATGGGTTTACTAAAATTTTGAGAGGGAACACTCATTGGATGCAAAATTTGATTCCTCATCCAATGAGTGCCCATGTTGCATACTTTTCATGGACCCTACTACATGAAAAATGATAAATACACGAAAAACATGATTACATTCACATTTTTTCATGTAGTAGGTTCCATCGAATACGTAACATGGGTACTCCTTAGTTGAGGAATTAATTTTTTCGTCCAACAAGTACTCCCACTCGAAATTTGAGTAAAACCTTAGGGAGATAAGTTGAAAAAGTAGTTTTATTATTTTATTAATTTTTTAATCTGTTTACTTTTTTACTCCAAAAATGGTGAATCATCCCCCATGGTTGACATCATCATCTTGAATCTTATTGTTTCTTATAAAGTTTATTTTAGTTTTAGATTTTTCTTAGGAGGCCCATTTTAGACCTCAAAATTTATCTAATGATTAAAGCATGAATCCTTCATCCTTCCCTCTTCCTTTAGAGCTCATGGCACAATCATGAAACTTGAAGCTTTCATCCTTCCCTCTTCCCTTAGAGCGCATGTTGCTGTCATGAAGCCTAAAGAATTTATTTGAGTTCAATCCTTAAAATCGAAGAAATGTTCCCTCCTTGAGCTCATGAGTGCACCCTGAACCAACAAATTATTCTCCTTCGTGCTTCAGATCTGCAACTTGTACCCTTGAGATCTCTCTTTCTCTCTCTCTTGCTTGAGCGCACAAGCGCACCTTGAAGGAATATTGTGAGACTTGACCTTTCGCTGCCACCAACGCAGTAAAATTGAATAGTGGAGTCTTCCTAAGCCACTAATGAGTTTGACTGTGCCCTCCTAATCAAGCCTCCTTCTTTAACTCTCTCACAGGCCTATCTTGAGATGATCATTCCATGAGTTAGGTAGTGATAGAATAGATGTTTTTCAGACTAATTTCTCTTTGACATGAATGATTTTCATTGGAAGGAGTACTTTATTAGCATGAAAATGTGATCCTTAAAGCATATAGCAAGGATAAATAAGGAAGGAATACTTGCGGAGAAGAAGAACAAAATAGATCTATCATGGAGAGATGAAGTAGATCATGGACCAAGATAGAAAGAAGAAATTGCATGATGAATCAGAGGATTCCGATATTGATAAATGACTCATTGGAGGGTGAATATAAGAAACAAAGTGGATCTTTCCTGAAGATGAAGAAAAAATCAAATATACCATCAAGAATTCAAGATGAAGTAGTGAGGAAGACAACTTGGCATCATCACCTCATCATGAAGTCCATTGTCATCATTATCAAGTTGCCTTTAATACAGGTGTCATCATAATGGTCAGGTTTTGTCCACTTGTCATGCCACATAATTATGTGGAATGTAATGATGTAATTATTAAAGGGAAATCAAAAGATTTAAGGTGTGGAAGTCTAAAGGTCATATGTAGAACATGAAGAGTCACATAGTCATATATGGACAAAAGAGTTTTATGGAAGTCCAAAAGTCATATAGAGAAGTCCAGAGGTCATTTAGAAGAACATATTAGAAGTCCAACAGTCCTGAGGGTAGTCCATGAGCCAAGGGGAGATGAAAGGTCACTCCTCTTGTTAGAAAAACAACCTCATAACTCAAGAAAAAGGATTTTGGAGGCTGAAGCTTTGGAGAGCTAGTCTTGGCTTCTCTACTTGTAACAAGAGAGAAAATTATTCTTTGGAGAAGCAAGAAGTGACTTAATGTTCCACTATTGGAACTAGTGCCCCACCATTGTAATTGTCTACTTGGACTTTTCACCTAATATTGAAGCTCAATGAGCCAAAAAATTTTCATGCATGTATTGTGAATGTCTTAGGAATATTATTTAGATGTTTGATATATATGTTTTTTATATGTACTAAGGAAATTGAACTATTGTGGTGGCTTTGGTACTTATCTTATTGAGGGTTGTTGTATATTATCTAATGATTATTGTGTCTATGTGAACTATTTCACTAGATAAATAATAAATCTTTCTTTGTTCATGTGTCTCTCTTAGGTTAGTAGTATTAATTCCTTCTAGAGGCTCACTTTTGTCTACCCCCTTGTGAAAATATCCTTTTACACATTGCAATTAGTGTTCAACAATGTCAACTTACTTGCTTGTTCAAGGTTTATGTATATAACCTCTTATGTTATTCGTTGAAACAAGACGAACCTTTGTGTTATGGTGGCCAGGAAGATACTTCAGACGGGGCTCCTACTCCAAATAGTGTGAGGTCTAATTGAGACTTCACACCAGGGAGACCCCCTGTATATTTGCGGTATCCAAGACTGTCAACATTTTCGCAGTAGAAGGAGGGCCATATGATAATATGTTCCCATTAAGTGCATTTTGAATATCTTATCTTAAATGGATATTTCTCAAATCATAATCCCAAGATATTTTTCTAAGGAGCTTAATTTTACCATCCATGTGGAAATCATTCATGACTTGTCTCAACTCAAGTTCGATGGAGAGAGTGAACTAACTCTCCTTGGACAATTATTTCAATTTATGCATTTTTGTCTTTCTAATGGAATTCATTGTAAAGATGTTATGGCCAGGTTGTTCACCCTTACATTTTAAGGTTGAGTTAAGAAATGGTGTCATACGTTACCTGTTTCTTCTATCCATTAACTCGAGCAACATGTTAAGGAACTTCTTGAAGCCTTTCATAGGTATGATTATCAAGATGTATGTGATAGAATTGATTTTCTTCACCTTTGCTATGAATTTCCCCAAGGAATGGTTGTATTGTATTTCATTATGGAAAAATTTAAAAATTTGATTCTACTCTCTTTAATATATTTTGAATCTGAATTCCCTGATGATTATCTCTCCCCAAATTTCACAAACCATGGGATATCTCAATCTTTTGAGGAGGAACCTACTATTCCTTTTGTTCCATCTCATCCTCCTTTTCTAGTACTAATTTGGGTGCCCCCTAGTGATGATCCTTAAGTTGGGAAATATGAAAATCAAGTCACTGATTCGTCTTCTCCACCTTCTTCCCCTTCTCATCCTTCATATCCCGTGGGGGATACCTTGGAATGGTTCAGTAATTTGCATCGAGTCCAAAGTGAAAGTTGTTTTAGGATCAAGTTTTCATTATCATAGTAATGCACATAAGTCAAATCTTGAATATGATCCAAATGAAACATTTACTATCTCTAGGGATACCTAAAGCCTCTACCACCTATATTTCATGATTTCTTATTTCATGATCCGCTTGTTTCACTTCAACTCATAATGATGTTCAACCTGTTGTTTCAAGCGGTGATTAAGAACAAGGTAGTTATATTTCACATGTAGAGGAGAAAAGTGATGAAGATATGTCTTATCTTTCCTCCTTCTTTCAAGATGGTGATCTTGCCTTTTCGACTGATTTCTGATCTTTGAACCTTGCTAACCTATCAAATGACTCTGAACCTTGCCTCCAAGTTGAGAGTTTGGATAACCATCACCATGACATTCCTGTTTCCATTAACACATATATGTGGTGAACATTCAAGTATATCAAATGATATCTTCTCTTCTTCTTAGGGCTTGGATTTGCAAGGTATCGATTCAAAATCTATTTCTCACAATTTACAATCTCCATTTGTGAATTGGGATGCTCTTTTAATTCATAATGATCCTGAATACTTTTTAATTCATACACCCTTAGATGAAAAATATGAAGTGGTAACTTGTTGGGCTTTTGAATCTTTGGTAGATCCTAGTGAATCTAAGTGTTATATTGGTATGCATATCTTTGACCATTATACTGGTGACAATGATGTTGATCCGTTGTTCTTTCCAGTTCAATTTGATTTAGGTACAACTACTCCTCCTAAGTATTTTAATCCTTATTCACCTCTAACACATTGTTCATTGTACCCATATATGTTTGATAAGTCTGTCACACTAGTAACCCCCTAAATACTTTCGATATTTATCCAATTGATCATGTTTGCAATCTGGTATAGGATGATGTGATATTACAATCAGAGGATGAAAAGTTTGAATATATTGTTCACAATCTGTTCAACTGTAAATATTTCATAAGTAAGGAGGAATGTGTTCCAACTCTAAATGATCAAGGTATTTTTCAAATTGGTGTATCTCAATTTTCTATCCATCAAGAGTCTAATATGATTATTCTAAAATTTTATCAAACTAGTGGCATTTCCATTTTTTCATTAATACATCAGATGATAGTGGTGCATGTCTACCTGTTGATGTTTCTAAGCCACCGAAATTTGATGATCCACCATCAGAAAATTCTGATACCTATCAGGAAGTTGAGGCACTTCAACCCCTGCCAATGGTTATGTCAGGTCCTTCAAATCCCATTGAGGTCTTCGAAATAAGTTTGATCCATATTTTCATGCATAATTATTTCCCTACATTCATCCACTGGCTATGAGTTCATCCTTAAAGGACTTCTGATATTCTCAAGTGGGTTTTCAAGATAGAATTTCTGATGAGATAAAGGTTATTATTTGGTTAGTTCCTTTTCATGTCAACCCCTTGAACTAGACCAAGGGTTGGAGAGCACATATTTCATGGATCCTTACGGTCTCAAGGCCTATAATTTTGATGATCGAGATAAAGGTCATTTTGGGTTGAAGGATTTTTCTCTATTAAACTCTTCTAAATTTGATCACCTTATTATCTCTTTTGTGGATATCATGAATTCAATCATCTCCATGACACATTTCATTTTCTAGAGTAATTTCAATTACTTCAATCATTTAGCCAACCAAATCCCTTATGTTGTATAAGTATTGGGTTTGATTTGACACATCTTTCTAATCTCTTGTCAACTTAGTATCTTGATTGGTTTTCTAGATTCACAATTGTTGGGTTGTGTTATATTCTTTCCACGAATATGTTGCATAGTATTCCTCCCTGTGTGTTGCACCAGGCGTTGCTGGGGTGGTTGCCCCCCTTGTCGGGGGGTATGGAGGGGGGTGGTAGCCCCCCTGCATAGGGTTTGGTGCAACGCTCTGGGAATTTCTTTTTTGGACCCTATATTAGGTGGGCGGACCTACTTATGGTTTTGTGCATGGATTTCACACATGGTTTTGGGCACGATGGTTTTCTATCCATGGTATTTTGTAGATATGGCCAACGGAACTATGGTTATGTTCTAATCCATGGTTAATGGATTCGGGTTTATGGATTCTTCGACATGTATATATATGTATTATAACATTGAAAGGAACATAGTGAAGATCAATCTAGTAATCCCAGTTTTGGGATCTAGGGTAAAATATCTATGTATATATATTTTAAGTTTTATGTTATCACCATTGTTTATTTTCTATTTTTAGAATTCATATGCGTGTAATTTATGTACATGTTTAAAACCTACATTTGGTATCAGAGTTGTTTTGGCTTCAAGAGGATGCCTTTGTTGTTGAGGGATTTTTACTCGGGCCTGTGGTAGACCCTGTTCAATGGGAGATCTGCGGGATCGATTCTTATGGAGAAAGAAGATGGAAAGTAGTGGAAAGATAGAGATTGATAAATTTAAGGGTAAGAGTTTTGAGTTGTGGAAACTCAAGATGGAGGATTTGCTGGTGGATAAAGATCAGTGGATCACGATAAATCCAGGTACTAAACCAACAACAATGTCAGCTGAAGACTGGGTGAAGTTGGATTAGAAGGCAAAGAGCATAATACGATTGTGTGTCTCAGAATCAATATTGTTGAATGTATTAGGGGAAGCTTGAGTGAAGGGTTTGTGGGACAAGTTATGGAATTTATACCAATCTAAGTCTCTGGTGAATAAACGGTTCCTACAGAAAAAGTTGTATAACCTGAGGATGAGAGATGGAGACTCGGTGACAGAGCACATGAACACATTTAATATTGTGGTAAGCCAGTTATTATCAGTTGATATTAAAATTTTAGATGAAGATAAGTGCATCATTGTTGTGTTCTCTACTAGATTTGTGGGATAGTCTGGTTTTTGTAATAGGTATCAATGCAATTGCTTTGCAGTTTGATGAAATAGTCTCATCCTTGTTAGACTTTAAGCTTCTGTGGTAGTTTTTTGGAGTAGCATGATCCATATTATCCATAGTATTATGTTTCTTATATCGACGTTTCGAACCCCAAAGGGGGTCCATCATTAGGACCAAAATTGATAGAATATGAATGATAGTTATTTTGAGAGAAGAATCTTCCGACTAGAGTATATTGTAGCTCGACAATTCTTCTTTCAATCTTTATCCTTGAGATTTCAAGAAGATAGATCTCATTCCATGTATCCCCTTCGTACAGGGAAATTATATTAGACTTTAAGCTTCTGTGGTAGTTTTTTGGAGTATAATGATCCAGATTATCCACAGTATTATGTTTCTTATATTGAAGTTTTGAACCCCAAAGGGGGTCCATCATTAGGACCAAAATTGATAGAATATGAATGATAGTTATTTTGAGAGAAGAATCTTCCAACCTCAGTATATTGCAGGTCGACAGTTCTTCTTTTAATCTTTATCCTTGAGATTTCAAGAAGACAGATATCATTCCATGTATCCCCTCCGTACAGGGAATTATGTTAGACTTTAAGCTTTTGTGGTAGTTTTTTGGAGTAGCATGGTCCATATTATCCACAGTCTCATCCTTGTTGCCGGAGGAGATGAGACGGAAAAAATGGAGGGCTAGAATGGTGATGCCTTGTGTGTAAGAGGATGCTCCCAGAACAGAAACAAAAATAAATCTTTGAGTGGGATATCTAAATCTAGAGGGAGATCTAAATCTCCAGGAAAACCTATAAAGGTGTGCTAGAAATGCGGAAAGGAAGGGAACTTCAAAAGGGACTTTAAATCTAAAGTTCCTGAGAAAGGAAAGGGATTTGATGATGCTCCTTTTGTAGAGGCGAAAATCACCTGAAATGAAGGTGGGGATGTGTACTTGGCTTCTTCTTCAAGTACACATGTAGATCATGAGGCATGGTTGATTGAATTAGGTGCATCCTTTCACTTCACTCCCCATAAAGAGTGGTTTTGTGAGCATGAGAAAAATGATGGTGGTGATGTATTCTTAGGGGATGACAGGAAGGCTATAATCATTGGTCATGGAAAAGTCAAGTTGAAGTTGCAAGGTGGAAGGATTATAACAATTCCAGGTGTTCTTCGTATTCCTGCATTGGCCAGAAATCTGATTTCTGTAAGCAAGTTGGATGATGCATGTGTAAAAATAGTGTTCGAGAAAGATACCTGCAATATGGTTTGGGGAGAATTGGTATTGATGCAGAGAGTTCAGATTGGAAATCTGTACAAGCTTCAAAGTAGCACTATTATTGATGGGTGCAACAGTTCTGTGGTTTTTGAAAGTGGAGTAGAAAATCTAGTGGTCTCTGGAGAAAAGACCATGCTATGGCATCAAAGGCTTGGACATATTGGAGAGGAGGGCCTTACAATACTTCATGGTAATGGTATGGTAGAAGGTATGTCTAATAGCTCTCTGGATGTTGATTTCTATGGAAATTGTGTATATGGGAAGAAAAATCGGGTGAGTTTCCCCATTGGTGGTAAGAGGGTGAAATAGATATTAGAGCTTGTGCACAGTGATGTGTTTGGATTTGTGTCGGTTCCATCACTGGGAAAGTCTATGTAATATCTATCATTTATAGATAAATTCTCAAGGAATACATGGATATATTTCCTTAGGAATAAATATGAAGTCTTGGACAGGTTTAAAGAATTTAAGGCTTTGATGGAAAACCAAAGAGAGAAGAAGATAAAGGTGTTGAGGATAGATAACGACGGAGAGTTTTGCACGAAGGAATTTGAAGAGTTTTGTAAGAAGTGTGGTATAGCACAGAAGAAGACGACTCCATACACACCTGAGAGAAATGGAGTTGCAGAAAGAATGAACAAGACATTGATGGAAAGGGCAAGAAGCATGCCCAGTGGTGCCTAGTTAGGATAGGAATTATGGGCAGAGGCGTTGGAGATTTCATGTTACCTAGTCAACATATCACCTTCATCAACATTGGAGGATAAGAATCCACAAGAGGTATGGACCATAGAAAATTTTAGGGGCAAATGTTCGCCCTTTGGCGAAATTAAGGGGTTTTAAATTTTTAGTGGGCGAATATTTTGTATCATAGTACATTTTTACAAATCACCTCAAATAGCCCACCTTATTTTAAGGGAGAGGGTAAAAAAGGTAAATTTAGCCTTGAAATTAGGAGTTACAACCTTCTGTTCGCCCATTTTCAAGAATAGGTTTTATTTAAGTGAATC
>APFE030952101.1:1586-27396 GCA_000404065.3 Pinus taeda | reverse complement strand
TTAAGTGAATCCTATGGGCCAAATACCATATTTATAAAAGAGGTATGGTGAATTAATAAAAATATAAATAAATGAAAAGTATGGTAAATAAATAAAACATATTTTATATTTACTCCATAAGTCACCTTATATACATGCAATTATATACATGCAAGGGTGTAAACAAATAAAAATATAAGTAAAGTGGAGATATGGTAAATAAATAAAACGTCATTTTATACTTACTCAAAAGGTATGGTAAATCAATAAAAATATAAATAAACTAGACGTATGGTAAATAAATAAAACCTCTTTTTATATTTAGTCCATAACCCTCGTTCTATTTATGTAGGCTCAAGAAAGAGTTTTTATTTAAGTTAATCCTATGGGCCAAATACCATATTTGTAAAAGAGGTATCGTAAATTAATAAAAATACAAATAAATGAGAGGTATAGTAAACAAATAAAACATTTTTTTATATTTACTCCATAAGTCACCTTATATTTACGAACGCTCAAAAATGCGTTATATTTAGGTAAAACCTATGGGCAAAATAATATGGGACAAATACCATAGACTAGATTGTTATTAATACCATGCCAAAAAAACATTATTAACCCTAATATTAGTATTAATAAAAATAAAAATGGCACATGGTATTGACCCATGGTATTCACCAAAATGGCACATGGTATTGACCCATGGTATTCACCTAGAATGTAGCCAATTTAAATGGGGGAATTAAATTAGCATAGATCCATTTTACTCTGCATCTACTAACCTCCGAGAGGTATCAAATATCGTGATATGCAAACTAGCATAGAGTGAAGAAATATTTGATCCCTCTCGATCAAGAGTAAAAATGGATGTTCTAATTTAATATATGTTAAACATTTTAGCTTGGTTAAAATAAAAATCAACTATTAATTTTATTAATTTTTATAAATTACTAATAGTAATTTTTAAGCTCCAGGTTTATGATAACCCATGGTAATACCAAGATCTTACAACATTTTATAATTGAGTAAAATATTCGCCATGACTGGTGAGAGATTCGCCAAAAAATTATATAAACATATTATAATATTGATAAAATCGCCTTCCATTTTTCCTATATACCATGAAGATTCGCCCATTTATTATACTTATAAATTTAGGGGGTGTTCTTAAAATTTTCCCTGGTATGGACTGGTAAGAAACCTTCTCTTTCACATGTGAGGGTATTTGGATGTGATGCATATGTACATGTTCCAAAGGTGAAAAGAAAAAAATTGGATGGTAAATCTAAAAAGTGCATGTTTATTGGGTATAAGGATGGTTTAAAAGGTTATAAGCTTTGGAACCCAGAAACAAGGAAGGTTGTGTACAACTGAGATGTGGTGTTTAGAGAGGTGAAAGATCTTACTAAACATGAAGTCCTACCAAAGAAACCTGAGAAGATATAGTTTGAGCTAAAGGAGGAAGAATCATACTCTACATAAAAAGAGGACTCAGAAGATGAAGAGCCACAAAATTCAGCTATGAGAAGATCAGTTCAAGAAAGAAGGCATCCAGAAAGGTATAGTCTATCTGCTTTTTGTTAAAATTTTTCTTTATCTATTATTGATGATGATCCCAGAACTGTGAGGGAAGTAGTAGATTTATATGATGGCAAACTTTGGAAAGAGGCCATGGTTGATGAAATGGAATCTTGCACAAAAATGAGGCTTGAGATCTGGTGGAGTTGCTGGCTAGAAGGAAACCCATTGGAAGAAAATGGGTGTTCGAGAAGAAGATGAATTCAGAAGGAAAGGTGAAGAAATACAAATATTGGTTGGTAGAAAAAGGTTATTCCCAAGTGTTGGGAATTGATTTTGGTGATATTTTTTCTCTTGTTTCCAAGGTAGCTTCTATTAGATTACTTATATCTGTTGCTGCTGCTTTTGATTTTGAGGTAGAGCATATGGATGTGAAGACAACATTTCTTCACGGGGATATGGAAGAAGAGATATACATGAAGCAACATGAAGGCTTTGCAGTGAAGGTTAAGAAAGAACCAGTATGCAAGTTAAAGAAGTCTTTGTATGAGTGAAAACAATCACCAAGGATGTGGTATCAGAAAGTTGATACATTTAAACGGGGACATGGCTTCACCAGAAGCGAAGCATATCACTGTGTGTATTTTAAATTAATTGGAGACCGTGTTATTTATCTAGTCTTGTATGTGGATGATATGTTGCTGGTTGGAAATGATAAAGAAATTATCCAGGATTTGAAGACCCAATTGTCCTCCAAATTCAACATGAAAGATATTGGTGCTACAAACTATATTTTGGGTATGAAAATTAAATGAGATTGGGAAAACAGGAAGCTCTAGTTAATCCAGAGGAAGTATGTTGAGACAATACTACAGAGGTTTAATACGTAGGATAGTAAACTAGTGAAGGTTCCTATTCCTGTAGGTGTAAATTTATCTGCTGAACAATGTCCCAAGACACAAGAACATGAAGAGGACATGTCCCGTGTTCCATATGCAAGTGCAGTCAGTAACCTAATGTATGCAATGTTCTGTACTGGACTAGAGATTGCACATGCAGTGGAAGTATTGAGAAGGTTTATGTCAAAACTAGGGAAGGAGCATTAGATAGTAGTGAAGCGGGGTTTCAGGTATTTGCATGGCACTAGTGATTATGGTTTGTGCTACCAAGGAAGACAAGGATTGAATAAAGGTTTGGAAATCTGTGGATTTGTTGATGCAGATTGGGCTGGAGATCTGTATTAGAGAAGATCTACAAGTGGGTATGTGTTTAACCTATTTGGAGGTGTAGTCAATTGGATGAGTAAGAGATAGTATGTAGTGGAAATTTCAACTATAGAGGAAAAATACATGGAAGCCACTCATGCTAGCAAGGAAGCAGTTTGGTTGCAAAGATTGTGTTCAAGTATGGTGTTAGTATAATGGGCTATAGGATAGACTATGACAACCAAAGTGCAATTTTCTTGGCAAAGAACCTTGCTTCTCATTCAAAGACAAAGCACATTGATGTTCAGTATCACTTTGTGAGGGATATGGTTGAGGAAAAAAAGGGGTTGCTGGTAAAGGTGGACACTTTGAAGAATAATGTAGATTTATTTACAAAGTTTGTAAGCACTGAGAAGTTCTCTTGGTGTAGCGAAACAATGGGTGTTGCAGGGTTAGATCAATGACTAAGCTCTCATGTGGAAAGAAAACAACAAGTGGGAGAATTCTGGGTTGTGTTATATTCTTTCCATGACTATTGCACACGCGAGGGGGGGGGCGGGCAGAAGTTCCCTAGGTATGTTGTGCTAGGCATTACCGGGGGTCCATAGCCCCCTTGCATAGGGTCTAGGGCAGTGCCTCGGGAATTTTTTTTTGACCCTATATTAGGTGGACCTACCTATGATTTTGTGCATGGTTTTGCACGTGGTTTTGGGCATGATGGTTTTCTGTCCATGGTATTTCGTAGATCTAGTCAAGGGAAATACACTTATGTTCTAATATAGGATTAATGGATTGGAGTTTATGGATTCTTAGACATGTATATATACATATTGTAACATTGAAAGGAACGTAATGAAAAATCAATCTGTCAGTCCCAGTTTTGGGATCCAGAGGAAAGTTTCTGTGTATAAATGTTTTATGTTTTATGCTCTCACTATTGTTTATTTTTTGTTCTTAGAATTTGTATGAGGGTAATTTCTGTACGAGGTTAAAACCTACAACAATGCTAACAATTGTTTTGAATTCCCTAAGCTTTCTTATTTTTGACTTTGCATGTAATTGTATAAAAATGGAACCGATAGAGGCTCAAGAATATTATATGTTAATCGACCAATTTGATAGTTATACCGGAGACTCTTTGTGATTTGGATGTTTTAACTGAGAATTTACCTTCTTAATAGTCTCAGGGTCTCCAAAGTGGTTGTTATGAATATCATGATCCAATTGTTGAATGGTTAGAAAAATCTTACATGGAAATCTCCTTTGAAAATAAAAAGTTTCTATGTTTTCTGATGTTTGCAAGAACTGAAAACATAGATGAATGTGTATTGAAATGAAACTTGCAAGGTTTATATAATCAACATTTCAAACAAAAAGGTAAATTTTGAAACTGGCTCAAACCACTTAGTATGACACATTATTTTGTTAATAAGAAAGACATTCAATTAGTTGTGCAAGTTTTCAAAGTTCTTATCTTTTCTATTGCACATTGTTTTATATTACCTTTAATTGCTCGTATCCTTATGGTTACAAGCCAGGTACGACAATGGATACATTGGAAATATCATTACACTTAGCCCCAAGCTTCTAGAAAATTAGGTTAGGAGTAGGCTTAGTTGAATTTAGTTTCCCTTGCATTTAATCCACCCTCTATCCTACTCTTTATCGAGTATCTAAATTTTTTTGTTTCTTATTGTATATTCTGCATGTTGTTTTTATGTTTTGCCTCTATTTGCTTGGTTATTTTGGTTTTGTTTCATTTTTTTCATGTTTTTTTTTTTTTTTTTTGTTCAATAATACTTTGCATGAAATATTCTCTTGTTTGTCTCAAAAGCCAATGTGGTAAAACTTGAAAAGGGAAACTGTGATGATGAACAATGCTTGGATAATCTGTTACCTCTTCTCTATTTGGGTCTACATATCTTTAAATTAAATGATTTCTAAACGGAAAATATGATTCAATCAAATGGAAAGCCTTTTTTCAAACTATAAAGCCCATATCTATTCTAGGATCCTCATTCCTCAACTCAACTTTATACGTAAATAGTGTTTTTCTTGCTAATCCAATCAAGTAGAGAAAGGCAAGGAGAAAATTAATTAGAAAGAAAATCAATATTAGAGGTTAATACTGAATTATTTGAAGGGAAAACATTTCATGCTCTCAATAAGTCAGGATCCCTCTTCCACTTGTGAAATAAATAAGTTCCCAAGCATAGTTCTATAAATAAAATAAATACAGGGTGAAATAAGAGAAAGGATTCTTGCGCAGAGAGGAAAAATGAGTAACTTCACCAAGGGACTGTTCAAGATTGCTGGTAGCGAAGCGATGCTTGTGTTCCTATAGTGACTCCATTGGGGTACTTTTTAGGCCTGATGGAAACGGAGCAACACTAGAGATGAAAAATCATACTCTGACTATCTTAAACTTGCAGTTATATATTACCCTTTCCTAGATCGAAACAATTGTGATTCGATAAGACTTGATATGTGTTTAATTGAGTATGGGAATGGAAGAGACTATATATCTAACTAGGTTAAGTAGGGAAGCCAAGGTAATATGGAAGATGAATAAATACTTCTTGAAAGACTGAGAACTTACAATTAGAGAATCAAACCTATACAGAGAAGCTAGAGTTCTACTAGTATGTTGCCAAGTTTTGATGCTACAATTAACACCCTCCAATATTTTGCTCACACTTGAATTTTGGAGCTTATTGAGGATCTTACGGTCTTTCATCCTATGTTTACTCCATGGTTGCTTAATGTTTTATAAATCATTTAAATCTTCTTCTTAGTTTTAAACTATCAACTCACTTGCATACACATGCTTAGTCTTCGATGAGTTCATGAGAAAACTTCCTTTATGAAAGGTTAAACAAACATAACGCCATCCATCAAGATAGTGTCTGTGTAATTTTCAACTCAGTTGATAGTCAGTGCAAACTTTCCTTGACAGTCTCCCTCACTTTGATTTCAATTGTACTTTTAGTTTAATGAGTTTTCCCAACTAGCGGTTTTCCACACCCTTTTCCTTCAAGAGCATCACTTTCATATTTACAACTGTCGCTTTTGCTTGCTTCCATTTTAATAAGTTTCATTTTCATGTTATATTCACTCTGGAATGTGTTTCTTTCAAGGTCATTTTCATTTTGAAAGTGTCGTCATCATGTTTTCCTCATGTCATAGGTGTCACTCTTATTGTTTTCACTTCTGCAAGTGTCACGCCTTTGCACATCACCCAAGTTAGTTCCGGTGAATTCTTCTACATTACATGGTCCTATATATCATTAGAATATGCGTTAGACACATTCCTACATCATAGCACCCCTTTTGGTCTAAATCGACACTTTTTTCTAACTTGTGTTCTAAGTGTTGTAATGTGTTGTTTCAACTATTGCACTTAGAAATAGGTGTCACTTTGCTATTGTTTTAAGGTATGATTGTTGTTCATGAGTCCTGTGAATTATGTTGGCTTGTATTGATGGAATTTATGTATGTAGTCCATGTTTGAGTTGTGTTAGAATGCATTTATTTCTCCTACTTTGCTGGTCCCACACTAAGCCATTTTAGGAGCTCTTCTTGGTCCTCCCGCTTAATGCAAGTTGTAAAGGAATTAGCCCTCTTACTAGGTGATGAGCACAAATTATTCATGAGACTCAATGATGTACCTTTTCCTCCCATACTTGTGCACTAAATATTTTCTAAGGTCTCCTCCCTCTAACAATACATTAGTACTTCCTAGATAAGTGACCTAGCCTTTTGTTTCCCTCCCTTAGTGAAAAGCGCTTTCCAGATGAACAATCAACAACTGTTGAGAAGAACTGCGCCCTCCTAGGCTTGAGTGCACTTCAAAAATTAAGTGAAAATCATGCTTCATAAGGACAAGGACCATTTTAGCACACTTTAGAAGGACAAGGACCTTCTTTCCCTTTAAAATATCACTTAAAAAAAATGAAACACACTTCAGAAAAGCAAAGTGCACTTTGGAACAATGAAGCAGACTTCAAAACAATGAAGCACACTTCAGAATAAAAAGGTTCACTTCAGAAAAGCAAGGACCTTCTATCTCTTAAAAAGTGCATGGTGAAATCTTCAAGCATGATTGCACAATGAAAACTTGAAGCATGTATCCTTCACCCTTCCCACTTCCCTTAAAGCACATGGTGCAGTCTTGAAGTAGAAGCGCATAACACAATCGCGAATCCTGAAGCCTTCATCGTTCCCTCCTCCCTTAGAGCTCATGGCATAGTCATGGATCTTGAAGCCTTCATTTGAGCACACCCCTCTGACTTGAAGAACTTCACCCTCCTTGAGTGCATGATCACACCTTCAACCGACAAATGATTTTCCTTCGTGCTTCGGACCTTTGCCCAACGCCCTTGAGATGTCTCTCTCTCTTTATTGAGTGCACAAGTGCACCTTGAATGCCTTTGGTGAGCCTGGACCTTTCACTTCCTTCAACAAAATAAAAATGAAAAGTGGAGCCTTCCTAAGCCAATGATGTGTTTTATTGCACCCTCCTAATCAATCCTCCTTCTTTAACTCTCTGAAAGGCCTATGATGAGATGATCATTTCATGAGCTACGTAGTGATAGAATATATGTTTTTAAGACTAACTTTGCTTTGCCATCAATGATTTTCATTGGTAGAAGTACTTTATTATCATGAAAAGGTGATTCTCAAATCATATAGCAAGGAGAAAGCAGGAAGGAAAACTTACGGAGAAGAAGAACGAAATAGAGCTTTCATGGAGACATGAAGTAGATCATGGAACAAGACAGAAATAAGACATTGCATGATGACTCAAAGGATTATGATATTGATCAAAGTCCATTTGGAGGGTTACGATAAGTAAACAATTTGATCTTTCTTCAAGATGAAGCACCTATCAAATCTACCATCAATAATGAAATATGAAGTAGCAAGGAAGACAAATTGGCATTGCCACCTCATCATGAAGTCCATGTCATCATTGTCAACTTGTAACTTGTTCAAGTGTCATCATAATGGTCAATGTGTGTCCATGTGTCATGCCACATCATCATGTGGAATGTAATGATGTAATAAGTAAAGGGAAAGGAAAAAATGTAAGGTGTGGAATTCCAAAGGTCATATGTGGAACATGAAGAGTCACATAGTCATATATGGACAAAAGAGTAGTATAGAAGTCCAAAATTCATATAGAGAAGTCTAAATGTCATTTAGAATTTCAAGGGATGTTTAGAAGTCTGAAGGAAATATTATAAATCCAAGAGTAATGAGGGTAGTCCAAGAGTCAAGGGGAGATGAAATGTCACTCCTTTTGTTATAAAAGCAACCTCATAACTCGAGTAAAAGGATTTTGGAGACTGAAAATTTAGAGAGTTAGTCTTGGCTTCTCTACTTGGCATAGAAGAGAAAAATATTATTTAGAGAAGAAATAAGTGAATTAATGTTCCACTATTGGAACTAGTGCCTCACCATTGTAACTGTGTATTTGGATCATTTCACTTAATATTGAAGCTCGATGAGCCAACACATTTTCATGCATTTATTGTGAATATATTAGGACTATTCTTTATATGTTTGCTATATATGTTTTTTTTATATGTACTACGTAAATTAAAATATTTCGGTGGCTTTGGTACTTATCTTGATGAAGGTATGTTGCATGTGGTATAATTATTGTTGTATCTATGTGAACTACTTCACTAGATAGCTAACAAATATTTCTTTGCTCGAGTGTCTCTCTTAGGTTAGTACTATAACTCCCTTCTAGAGGCTCACTTTTGTCTCCCCCTTGGTGTTTCACAATGTCAACTTACTTGCTTGTTCAAGGTTTATGTATATAAGCTATTATGTTATCCATTGAAACCAAGACAAACCTTTGTGTTATGGTGGCTAGCCACATACTCCAGATGGGTCTCCTACTCCAAAGGGTGTGAGTTATAATTGGGACTTCACATTGAGGAGACCCCTTGTATGTTGGTGTTATCTAGCACTGTCAACACAACCCTACTTATTCATATACCTATTCTTCTATGAGAGTTAAAATATTCCAGCTAATTACCACTCAAAGACTTAACCTTCCACTGTTGTAATAATCATGGCCAATGCCTCTATCCACTATTGCAACCAATTAATTGAGCTTTATTCAGAGGCCAAAGGTGTCTTGCTTATTCACAAACATAAAGTTTTATATATGAAGATTGAAATTCTTAACAACTTCTATTCAATTTCCATTGATTATGTCAATCAATGAGCCAATTTATTGCATTTGGTGTGGATTCTATTTATATCTTGGATGTGGTTAAAGCATTATTGCTCCAATGCTTTGAAATTTTGACATTTGAACCATCAATCATCCATGTGATGTGGTGATTATATTCAATAAAACTATATTTTCATGGAGGATTATATATTTGATTTTTACAAGTTTTTGTAATTCAACCTTCTCTTGACTCTACTATGAATCCCTATAACATCCATAATGAAAACCAAGACTCACACACATCTCATTGGAAAATAACACGTTTTCATAAAGAGAATACTCTTAGTCAAACTATTATGTAATCACCACCAGTGTCATGTCCCTATGAATTCAATTCATAGATAAATTTCTAAGTTTTCCAGTGCCAAGGATATGGGAAATTTATTCTTGGGTTCATAGCTTGATGGCATGATTTGGAACTCAAGAAATTATCGTGATTTGGGACTCCAAGAAAATTGATTATTGGACATGTAGCAATTAATTTATCAAATTTTGTAGCAACATAAACAAAAATATCATGAACGCAACACTCAACCATTGATAGAGAATAAAATGTGGAAGATAGGTTTCTATGCCATAGATGCTCCTACATTAAAACCCCCTAGTTGAAAAGTTTGGGCATCTTGCTCAAAGGTAGGATAAAAAAAGTGTAGATTGGACATGCTCCTTTGCCCATCACTATTACTAACATCCACACCATTTCTTCCAATGTGTTGACTCAACACTACTTGAAATCTACCTCTCGTTTTAGCATTTCTTTAATTCCTAGCTAATTTGTTCCATAAGGTTTCACTACCTCATTTTATTTTACCCTATCAACCCTTATTTCCTTACATAGTGCTCATTTCCACTCCAACCTCCCTCTCAGGCATTGTTTTCAATACTGGCTACATGAAATTCACAAGTATATTATTCTCCTTATTAGAAATGTGTTGTCATTGATGGAAAAGGTGATGAGGATGAAGGAAAAAGCACAGATGTTTGCAAGAAGTGTGAAGATTAGCTCAAGGTATGTAAAAGGAAAATATGGAGAAGGTGCAGCGACTTTCCATTTCCAGTATAACATATCACTTCAAGTACTTTTGGGAGCCACTCAGATAGATGGAACTCTGAAAGAGCTTTCTAGTGGTATATGGAAGTTCTAAAATGGCCTCCTGGATCAAATGTTATTGCCAATCAAAGTATAGAACCCTCAAAGTAAAAGGTGCATAGTTAAAGTTGAAAGAAGGGCCATAGTTGTTGACAAAGTTGGAAGTCAGGAACATTATAATGAAGTGTTTTAGCAAAGTAGATATTCAAAGGGCCGGGAAAACATTGAAACAAAAAAGCAACATAAATAATTTTTATTGGCCGGAGTGGATCCGCCATAACATGTCATACCAATGGGCATACCCCAAAAGGTTCAAAATAGCACAAAGAAGGAGCATCCGTAATGACATGAGCTTGTAATGATGTCAAACTAGGAAGAAAAGGCATAGAGGAGCATAAAATTTTAATTGACAGAGTTCAATAAAAGGATTCCCCCACTTCACAACTCAATCGGGAAGGCTAGCCCAAAATAAATAGAGGCAAGCATAGATGATGCAATCCCAAGAAGCCTATTTGGAGGAAATTAGAGTTGTGCATCAAGGTGATGCTCTAGGATGATTAAGTGTTAGTCTAGCATGGAAATGCAGTAGCAAAGGCCCAAATAGAAAGGCTGTTGAGCTAGCGTGGAAATTACAACACTAAAAAAATTGAACCTGATGGTTTTTGTTTAAAATTTCACAAAGGAAATGGTTGCGAAACACAAAGGCCTAGACCTCGTTCTCTCTCTTCACTAGAAGACAGATGGCATAATATGATTGACCTATATAGACAACTTGACATGCATAGGTGGATTTTGATGTCAGCATTCCATCGGTACAGGGGACATGGAATAGGAATATTCAATGTTTTTGGGTGGCATAGTGGGCCAAATTTGAGTGACTTGTGTCACCACTTAGATGACACCACGTGGCATTAGTTATGTAAGCATTGTGTCATCCATAATGTTAACCCTGGAATATTTATAAGGTGCTTAGGAAAAGTGCTTCAAGATGACTAGTCACTGGGCACACATAACCGTTGTTAGTGACATCTCATCCCGACTGGTTATTTATTGGCTCACTGTTGCAACAGTGGTACCCACTAGGAAAAATCATCTTGGTCCCCAAAACCCATAGGCAACACAAGTGAGTGGAAAGGAATATTTTCAGGTTGACAGAGCACCAAGACATGGTGGCATACAAGGTAGATTTGACAACCAATGAGAAATATGCAATGGTGGATCCACATTGACACGTGATCCTGGAAGGAGATTAAGCCATGGCTAAATCTTAAGGACTAGGTGAAGGTTTTGTCATGGCATAGAGACTGAGGGCATGAAGAAATTATAAAAGAAAATAAGCCATCATGAATAAAGCACAAAAGGGGCACACACAAGTGTATATGTGCAGTTTTATATTAAAGATCCCAACAGAGCCTTTTAAAGCACTCTAGCCCGAAACAAATCTATATTTTTGATTTTTATGTAGGCCTTCAAGCTTATGGATGGATGTGTCATAAGCTTTAAAATTGGCATTTATGTCATATTTCATACAATGCTAAAAAAAATGAAGGCATGAACAATTTGGCAACAAAGTATAGTGGCATGGACATAATTGGTGGTAGGATTGGCATAATAGCTAAATATGGTGATGCGCCAAATTTAGAAAAATCCATTCTAAATCATGTAACTTAACAGAATAGAAGAAAAAATAGTTTAACTCAGTTTTTATTACAGAGATACGTAAGCCATGATTGAAGACTTAAAGAGCACATTCACAAGACTTAACTGAGCAAGACAAAGGAAAAAATAAAAGATCCATGCAAGCAAAGAGTTGGATATTAGTAAAGTTCAACAACAAAAAATATCAGTCTATAATTATTTATAAGAACTCCTCTAGCAACCAAGGATAATATGTATGTGGGAGGTTGTTGGTGCAACAATGCAATTGCATCTATTGTGTATGGTGAATTGTTCAATGATAAGAGAATGTTGAAGGTTTGATATGGTGGTTTTAGTGAGTGTTTGAAGTGACAAATTGATTTATTTTGTAAAAGAGGCTGAATTCATGATTTAAGGATGAAAATTGTATGAAAGACGAATCATTGAGGTCATGCAAGTAGTTTCTTGCAGATCAGGGGTTGTAGCTCCTTCTTGTAGTTGTTGGTAAATAATTAGGGGATGAAGCTCCTTTCAATGGTAGTTGATAAAATTAGGGGTTGTAGCTCCTTTCATTTGTAGCTGATAAATCAAGGAGTAGAAGCTTCCTGTTGGTTGTAGCTAGATAAATTTGTAACAACAAGATGTAGCTTGCCTTGTGAAGACATTGAAGAAAACTTTGAAGAATCTATGTGTACTATTTGTGCTAGTTATGTTGATTCTTGCCATGCGCATCTGAATTAATTGTTGGAATTTTTATTGGTGTCCTAGTGTCATTATAAGTAAAAGAAAGTCTTAAAATTCCCAAAATATTGATTCACCCCCCTCTCAATATTGTCTTGGCTTTTAACAATTGGTATTATAGCAACCAAGTTCCTTTAAGATCATTTTAACATTTAGACGAAAGATCAAGGAACATGGAAAACTAGGAAGGAGGATTTACCAATAGGACACCCATGTTCCATGGAACAAAATGTGTGTTTTGGAAAGTGAGGATGAAGACCTACATTCAATCACTTGCAACTTATGTATGGGATGTTGTAGAAGAAGAATGTCAAAAGCTTCCCGTAGTGATTACTAAAGATCAGAAGATGGATTTCACATGCAATGCTCAAGCTATGAATTCCCTGTTTGCTAACATACCTGAATCAGAACTAATCAAGGTCATGGACTACACAACTACCAAAGCTATTTGGGATAAGATAAGTATCTTCTATGAAGGTGATAATAAGGTAAAACAAGCTAAAATTCAAGGTCTTAGAATGTAATTTGAGTCTTTAAATATTGTTGGGAGTGGGATCCCCTAAGGGAAGTTTTGGGGCTAAAAGCCCATGTTAAGTCAATTTTTGTAATATAATTGTAAAGACTCTGTATTTTATGGTCATGGAGCCCGAAGGTGTTATGTGTCAAAAAGGGTATTCCACCCTCAGTTTTGTAAAGTAAAGTTAGATGTAAGAGACTTACCCATGGTCTGTGAATCATGGGATTGTATAAAAAGAGCTAAGCTCTAAGTAGTTTAAAAAAGAAAGGGAACATGGAATAAGGTCATAGCTTTGAAGCAAGAAGTATAAGTCTTGGGTTGTAGTGTAGATAGAGGCTCTACAACTGAGTGCGCAGAGGCCTAAGGTAGAAGTCCACAGATGAGTGCACGGACCCTTGCAGCTGTGTGCGCAGGGTGAATAGAGTCCGTAACACTTGGAAGATATTAATAAAAGGAGTTATTCTGCAATTTCAGTGTATTTTTTTTGTTGATGGGTTTGGATATTTTGTGTATGAATTTATTTTATTATGCTTATAAGATGCATGAATGAATGCAATTACATTGAATAATTGAATGCAAATAAAAATATCTTCTTACGCAGTAATAACTTCAAGTATTTGACAAGATAAGAAAATCACTTAGGATAATTGAGGAATCTACACAGCATGCTACCATAGCAGCGCGAAAGTACTTGAGCCACAGGTTAGGGTTGTGTAAAGGTTGATCGTATACTTTTGTGAAGGTATTGAAAACCAAAATAGAGGGTTTGTCTTACAAGCCCTAGAGCGAGACCACTTGAGTGAAGGCAGGGATAGAAGAAATAAAATGACACCACAACCATCTTAGGGTGTAGAAACTTGGTTCCAGTATTCCCCCATATTGCTTCAGGTGAGACTTCAGTCCGCGTTCCACAAGCTAATGGCGAAAGGGCCAATAGTGTAGGGATTTGTTTGGCTAATTAATGTTGAACCTGGGTCAAAACCCTTCAAAACAATAAATGGTTCCGTTTTTGGGACCAAAATCTACATAAGAGATGTGTGATGTCATATCACTAGAATCTAACTAAGAAGGAGATTGGAGACTGGTTGGATAGAAAGATCCACGAATTCGTGGCACAAGAGAACAAAAACCCGTGACTAGCAAAAGAATAGTGGTTGGACATATACCTATATACCGAGATCCATGAGATTTTTTTTGCTCCATCCCTATTAGGCTATACGAGTGGATCGTGAAGCTAGAAGATAGCCAAGGAAAGTGGAAACTTGATGGTCCTATTGTGTGGACCTCGGAGCTAGTGCGAAGGTTGGAAGCATTAGAGGATAAGATCGTCTGCACTGTCGATCATTGGATCGATCGCATCAAGGAGGATTTATGACTGAATTTGCAGTTGACACCTCAGTCAGCTACACTGAGGTGGAGCAACGCTTTTTTAGAGGATCGTGAGGTAAGTATGTAAAATCTTTGAATACCTGGATTAAAATGCTATTGTGTGAAAAATGGGTTATGTAACTACCTTGATGTTCAAGACTACGCAAAGTGGAAAAACTTACAGGACCAAAGAAAAAAAGGGTCCGGACTATAGTCCTCTGATTTCGCCTCCGCGAGGTGACGAAGAAGGGAGAACGAAGATTTCTTCACGAAGTGCTATTCAGTTAATAAGACAAGGATTCCAATGAATATCATGTACACCCATACCACCTCAAAGTTCACCACCCTCACCTCCAACTTCACCCATACCACCTCCACATCCACCACAATTAGTATGGAAAATAGAGTGAAGTTGCCTTTGTTCAAAGGGTTGGGAAATGAGGACCTGAACCATTTCTGGTTCATTGTGAGGGTTGTATGGGAAGCTCAAGGTGTTATAAATGATCATATAAAGAAGGAGAAACTGGTTAGTGTTCTACAAGATCACGCGCTAACCTAGTATATTAATTACTCTAATGATAACCCGAATTCTGGAGTAGAAGACATCCATGCAGCACTAAATAGGGAATTTAGTAAGCCTAAATCTGAGGCACAATCAATTATGGGATTCAAAGAGATTGTGATGCAACTAGGAAAGATTCCTTGGAAACTAGATCAGAGGCTGAAATGTACAATCCACGAAGCCAACATGAATTCGATAGATGGAAAACATCGTGAGTGGCTTGTGGATTCACTATTACCACACTTAAGGAGTGCTCTTTCGCAGCAGAAGATAAAAACGCAGGCAGAGACCTTGGATATTACCATGAGACTACATGAAACTCTTATGCAAGATTCTAATCTAGGAGTTCAGCAGATCCATGCACAACTAAAGAATCTCTGCCTTGAGATGCAAAGTCTGAAGCAGGATAGGATGGTTTGACCAGAGGTATGTTGCTTGAAATGCAAGAGTCAGGGTCATGACAAAGACCAGAGGTATGGTTTGACCAAAGGTATGGTGTGAGGAGGTATGGTGCTTGAAATGCAAGAGTCAGGGTCATGACAAAGACCATTTCCCAGTCTTTGCAAAATATATTGCAGGAGGAGGACTGATGCCTTTAAGGCCAGAAGCTCAAGTAGGACCTAGCACGGGACCTGCATTATTGTGCACTATCTCCTAGGTAGCCAGAAAACATGCCACAGATAATTGTCACTTGCTACAGAAGTTTGTACAGAGACCGCAACAGCAATTCTACAACTTTTGTAGGTTAGTAGGGCATGATGAGCGTACTTTCAGGAGCTATGAACTGATGATGGATATAACTCTCGCCTATAGGGTTCATACCAAAATGTGACCCCTTGACTAGAGCGCGGGGATGGCAAGGATAGGATTTTAGGGGTGTAGAAGAGGTCGAGGTAGAGGAGGACCTGGTAGAGGTTGAGGATAGTTGATTTTCTACAAATGTGGAGGTCTAGTACATTATGCCTACGATTGCACTAATCCAACGCGTCTGTCATGCAATCATTGCTTGATGTTTGATCATGAAAGAGAAGACTGTCCTACAATGATAGCTAGGATATGTGACAAAGGGGTGCTACCACCTTCGACGACTCAAAACTTGCAGATGATGAGGTCTGAGCCATGCAAGTAAGATCCAAGCATAAATATAGTGCTCAGAAGTGGAATTGCTATAGGAGATGACAAGGGGAAACAACTAGAAGATAGTACATCGGTTCTCAAAACCCCGACAAAGGAGGATGAGTTCAATTTAGAGTGCGATCGTGAAACCTTCATCAAATCTAAGAAGAGCTTCACTGAGGCCTCCACCTCAGGAAGAAAGGATAAGCCTGAGCAGGAGATGGACCCCTCTATGCTCACAACTTTCTTGGAAAGTTGTTTGAAGTTACTATACGATAGTAAGGCTGTGAAAAGGTTACAAGAACTCATTAATAGATGTGATGGAACCACATTAAGTGAGCCACATGTAGTATGAAAGATTGGGAAGCATAAAACAAGGACGGGATGGGAGATGAGACTGACCGCACATATATGAGAGTATGAAATGGATCAGGTCATTTTGGACCTGGGGTCAGATGTAAATGTCCTACCAAAACAGAATTGGGAGCGAAGGAGGAGACCTGCATTGCAATGGTCTTTGATTCAGCTAAGGATGACGAATCAACAGAAGATCATCCCCATGGGGTGGCTGCGAGCGGTGACCATGGATATTGAGGGAGCGAGCGTGCTAGCTGAATTTGAAGTAATATAGATAGTGGATGACAAAAATCCCTATCTTGTGCTCCTGGTAATTGACTGGGCTACTAATATGAATGGGGTAATCAATCTTAACAAGCAAAATATGATATTTGAGAAGAAATCACTGCGCGTAATAGTACCCCTCGATCCTGCTGAAGGATCGCGCTATACTGAAATTGGCAGCGATTGTGAGAGTGATGATGACCTAGACTATATCTATAAGATAACAACATGAGACAAATATTGGGAAAATCCACTGCGGATGGAAATATTACATGGGATCACGAAAGTTCCTGCACTTCGAACTTCGACGAAGAAATAGAAGATTGGCATAATCGGTTACATGAAGTAACTATGCCGAATTGCAACATGATGACTCGATCACTGTGTTGTGTGTCGTCAGAGGTAAGAAATATGCCTACTTATGATGGTCTGAATGAAGTAGATATCTTTTTGGATGCATTTGAAAGTGAGGTACCAGAAAATCAGTGCTTCCAAGCCTTGGACTGGGAATTGCATGCTACGCCCACAAGATGGTGGGGTACGCATAAGGGAAGCTTTGATGATTGGTGCGAATGTAGGAGGATGATGAGAACATGATTTGGAAAGCCTAAGATGCGACTGGTAGACATGTATGATGGGCAAAAAAATCCGCGTGTGCATCTAGCCAAATGGACCCAGACTTATGGATAAAATCCCCAAGATAAGTGGGTGCACTTGTTCTGTCATACCCTGGATGTTATCCCAATGAATTGGTATATAGAAATAGAGCTCCACCATGGGACAAGCGAATGGGATATCCTATGAGAAGGATTCATGATGACATTGAGTTTTGAGGACGAGTTTGATAGTATTGATGAAGCACTACAAGAAGTGAAAGCAACAATCTTTAGGATACCACAAGATCCTTTAGACTTGACTCGGGCTGAATGGGATACTCAGCTGAGTTGTGCATTGGAATGTTATAATGTAAATGCTGAAGAAGAGAATGAGGATCCACAGAAGATTAACGTTTCAGAAATAGAAGGTCACCGTGAGGTTCAAGGACCGTGGATTGAGAACCCTGATATAACCACGCCATTGAAGACAAAACAAGTAAACATTGGTACGGAGGTGGAACCCAAATTCACGAAGATTGGAGAATATTGGTGTTGGCTTGTTGGGGCCTAATCCAGGTTCAAAGTTAATTAGCCAAACAAATCCCTGTACTATTGGCCCTTTCAGCATCAGTCCACGGAGTGCGGATTAAGGTCTCACTCGAAGTAGTATGGGAGTGTGCTAGAACTAGGTTTCCACACCCTTGAGATGTCTAAAATGTTTGACTGGTCCAGTGTTTGTTCCTATGTGCAGGTTGCTTCGCACATTTTCCCGTTCCTTGCGACTTGATATACTGCCTTCATGCAGCCCTAACCAGGGGCTGTGGAGCTCTCGCACCGCGCTCTGTGCTATTACACGAGATCTTTCTTATCTTCTCGTACTAGTTAATTACCTTCGCCTACTTGAATGTCTTAAGTTATAATTAGTTATACAAACATTCATACAGGTTCACGTAGTAAATAAACAATATACTTGCAAATTATATCCAATCATGCATTAAACCAGGAAAAGATACATAGAAATATAGTAAAACTTCTCTTTATTGATTCTCACAATGGTTATAGAATCTACTTGCCCAGCGCACTCAGCTGCAGGGGTCTGTGTACTCAACTGTGGACTACTTGGCCTCTGCGCACTCAGTTGCGGACTACTAGGCCTCTGCACACTTAGCTGTAGAGCCTTATCCTACTTTGTGACTCACAAACACACTTTACACTTCGACTCAATCACTTAGACTTCTCATCTTCTTCTATTCTATCTTCTATTAGGTATCTTATACACTTAAAGCCTCACTCTATTTATACAATTCCATGGTCTGTGGACCATGGGTAGGTCTATCCAGCCAACATTACATTACAAAAACTAGGGTGGACAACTCTGTGACTCTATTATAATTTCGTGCCCTGCGCCCAAAACTCGCTGAGCTTTTACAAGAAGATTCGGTCAAAACTTGGGCTTTAAGCCCCAAAACATGCTTTGGGGGGATTCCATACCCTATAGGACCCCAACGCAAACATCGTGACTCGCCCTCGAGTCGCTCTGCCGGTGAGGAGATATTTGCACGGAGTCCCTCCAATTGTGCTTGAACTACAACAAGGTCAGCATCGCACTGAGATGCTCCTTGCTGGATCTACTGCGTGTGTTGTTCCGAGACTGCAGTGTCAGAAGTGTTTCTCTGCATCCGTGCCTATATCCCATGCATGTTTTTATAGTCCTATGCCTTCTTCTGGATCCTTGGAGAGCGAAGAATGTGCTTCTTCCAGCTTAGTCAGATAGCAGGGCTACTCGTGTAGGGCTTCAATCGACTGCCATTCACTTTGCTTGGGAAAGGTTCTCCATTGAGTTTGACTAGTTGTACCATGCCTCCGTCTGTGGCCTCCTTAACAATGTATGGTCCTAACAAATTCATTCTGAACTTTCTCGGGAATTTATCAAACTTATTGTTACACAACAACACTAAATAATTTACCTTGAAGGTGCACAACTTAATATGGTGATCGTGACAGGCCTTCTCACACTAATTTTGCACCTGCTGATGAAAGCCAGCTAGGAACCATTCCTCCTCAAGTTCTTCCAACTGTGCGAGCCTTACTTCCAGGGCTTCACGGTCCGTCATACCTATGAGCGCCACTATGCGTATATTAGGTACAATATACTCCATTGGCATGAAAACTTCCACACCATAAACCAACCGGAAAGGTGTTTGTCCCGTTAGTTTCTTGGACATTGTCCTATAAGCCCATAGTACTGTGGGTATGCGCATGTCCCAATCTCTCCACTACACGTTGCAGAATTTTGTTAGCACTGTCTCTAGTATTTTATTGAATGCTTCTACTATCCCATTGGCTTGTGGGTGATACGTTGTGCTTTTTCTAATGATACACCTGAAACTCTTCTGTTAGCGGGCTGATTGTTTCTTTCAGGAAATGTTACCGTGATTGCTCATTAAGATTTTTGGGCATTCAAATTGAGTCAACACGTGTTCAAAAAAAAAATTTGTAGCTGTAGCAGCTGTGCAGTCTTTAACTGGTTGCACTTCTGCCCAATGAGTCAGGTACTCTATCGTGGTGATAATGTATCTCATGCCCCATTTTCCTTGAGGTTTGATAGGTCCTACAAAGTTGATTACCCATTTTTTGAAGGGATGCAATATAATTTGTGGATTCAAAGGCATCTCGTCACTCCACAAGGGTTTACCTATCCTTTGCCATATATCACAGGCCTTACAATGTGCTTTTGAATCCCGATGAAGTGTTGGCCACCACAACACTGTGCGAAGAATCTTTTGCACGGTTGCTCGTCCTACATAGTGTCCTCCTGCCACACCCCCATGCGCTTCCATTAGGATCTGACTTTGTTCAAATTCAGGCACGTACCTTTGTAGTACCTCATTATTTCCCATTTTTTATAGGTGCCATGCGATGACAGAAAAATCAGCCATGTGTACCACCAGTTCCTTCTTCTGCTGGACAGAGTATTCCTTCGGCGCAGTTCCTGTTGTCAGAAAGTGGATTATATCTTCAAAGTTTTCGTCTACAACGCACATGGAAAGGAGCTGTGCATCAGGTAATCCTTCCTCCAAATTAGTAGGTTCCTCGGTCATCTCAATTCGCGACATGTGATCTGGTCTTGTGTTCAGGGGTCTAGGCTTTACAATGACCTCAAAATAATATTCTTGGAATAATAAGAGCCACCGACATATGCGCTCCCCCCAACATAGGATTATTGACCAAGTATTTTAATGCGGAATGGTCTGTATACATCTTGAAATGTCCTCTTATTAAATAGTGCTGGTATTTCTGGAGCGCGTACACCATAGCCAACCCCTTGCATTCAGTTGTGGAATAGTTCTTTTTTGCTTTAGACAATCTGCGACTTGTGAATGCGATAGGGTGATCCAAGCCCTCTCCACCCTCTTGTGTGAGAACTGCTCCTAGTGCTATACATGACGCGACAACATGGACATGAGACTCCACATCCAATTTTGGGAAGACCAGGATTGGCACGGAGGCCAATTTCTCTTCTAGTACATCTAGGCTCTTCATGGAGTCATCATTATAGTAGAATGTGACATCATTTTTTAACAATTTCTCCATTGGTGTGGTGATAGAAGCATAAATTTTGATGAACTTCCTTTAGTACCCCATATAGCCCAAGGTAGCGCGTAACTGTTTAACACTTTGCGGTGCTTCCAAGTTAAGAAAGACTGTAATCTTCACGGGGTCTACCATTAGTCCCTGTTTGCAAACCACATGTCCTAACATTTTCCTAAATAGAATGAGGAACGTACATGTTTTGAGGTTCAGCGTGATTTGGTGTTGTTGGAAAGTATCCAACATCAAGCGTAATCTTGCTACATGGTGCTTAACCAATCCAAATACAGTCCAATCGTCCAGATAGACCTCCAGGAATCTGTGGATATAATATTTGAACACTGTAACAACTATGCGCAAAAAGATGGCCGACACATTCTTCAACCCAAATGGCATAATGGTGTATTGAAAGCAACCCCACTCAGTCGCGAAGGTGGTCTTGCTCCTATTTTCGGACATGATTTTGATCTAGTGGTATCCTGAGAACCCTTCAGTAAAAGAATATTCTTCTTGCCCGCCGACATTTTCTAATACTTCATATGTGAACAGAGTTAGGAATGGGTCATGCATAGAGGCATCATTCAAATTCTTGAGGTCCACACATATTATTACCTCACCCTTTTGATTCTTCTATTGCACTACCATAGGGCTTATCCAGTCAGATTCTTCCACTAGCTCAATGATTCTAGTTGCAAGCATTTTGTCTAGTTCTACGTGGACCTTTTCCTTATACTTTGGATTCAAGTGGTAAGGCCTCTACTTAATTGGCTTCATGTCTAGTTTTAGGGTGATCTTCATCATCCCTAAATCACCAATGATCCCCTTTAATTCTGTGATCTTAGTCGAAAATAAGTCCTGGTACTCGCGGAGTAACTCAGCGACCTTATCCAATGTTGCGTCATCCAAATAGTCACTGAGAATTGCATACTTCAGTCTAGCCTCTGTACCAATGTTTACCTACTTTGTCTTTACCGGCATGGTTATGTCAGGGTCTTCAATTAATGGCCCCTGAACCTTGCGATAGCCCTCAGTTTCTAGAATGTTAATTTTGCACAGGTCTTCATTGTCTTCTTCAATATTTACGTTGTAACACTCCAATGCGCAGGTGAGCTAGGTTTCCCAATCCACCTGAAGTACTTCCATTGGTTCTTGGGGTATTTTAAAGGTAGCTACTTTTACTATTTATAGCGCATCATCAATAGTATCCCACCAACGATCCTCAAACGTGAAGGTTAGTAGGAATCCTTTGCGCAAGATATCCCATTCATTCATTCCATGGCAGAGCTCCATCTCTATATACCAGTTCATGGGTATAATATCTAGGGTATGATAGAACAGGTGCACCCACTAGGGTTGTGGCTCTTCCCCATAAACCTTTGTCCATTTTGCGAGGTGTACACATGGATCATCTCGTCCGTCATACTTGTATTTTAATCACATCTGAGGCTTCCCAAATTGCATGTGCATTACCTTCTGCATTTGTGCTAGTCCTCAAAACTTATTTGGTGCGTACCCCATCATCTTGCGGGCGTAGTGCGCAGTACCCATTTCAGAGCATTGAAGCGCTGCTATTCTAGTACTTCTCTTTCAAATTTGTTCAGGAAGTCATCCACCTCACTTAACCATCATATGTAGGCAGATCTCTTACCTTTGTTGCTAAGCAGCGTAGCGATCTCGCCATCATGTTACAATTGAGCATGGTTACCTCATGTAACTAGCTCTACCATCGTTCTATCTCCTCGTTAGAATCAGATGTGCAGGAGCTTTCATGCTCCCATGAGATTCGGCCATCTGCAGTTGGATTTACCAGTCTTGCTCCCATGCGATTATTTTGTAGATGCAGTCCAAGTCATCATTGTCACTGTCGTAGTCGCGCACTAGCTCCATGTAGTGTGATCCTTCTGCAGGGTCTAAAGGTACCACTATGCGCACATAATTTTTCTTAAAGATCATCTAGCACTTCTTTAGATTTATCACTCCATTCATGTCAGTGGCCCAATCTATTACCAATAGCACGGGGTAGGGGTTGATGTCATTAACAATCTCTATTACTTTGAAATCTACTAGCACACTTGCTCCTTCAATACCTACTGTGATTCCCTATTATCTCCCCATACGTAGGATCTTTTTCTGGTTCGCCATTCATAATTGGATAGGAGACCATTGCAACGCAAGCTTGCCCATTCACTCGCATGTCTATTTTGGTAGGACGTTCGCATCTGACCCTAGATCCAGAATCACTTGGTCCATCTCATATTCCCTAATCTGCGCAGTCATTCGCATTTCCCTTCTTGTTCACGTCATGTGCTTCCCGAGCTTTCGGACTACACATGGTTCTCCTTGCATGGTCCTAGCGCATCTAGTTATGAGTTCTTGCAGCCCCTTTACAACCTTCTTGTCACGCAACAACTTCATGCATGTCTCCAAGAATGTAGTGAGCATCGATGGGTCCATTTCCGGCTCCAGTCTGTCTTTACTTCCTGAAGTGGAGGCATCAGCGAAGATCCTTTTAGCTTCCATGAAGGTCTCCTTAATGAGCTCCAAATCAAATTTTGGTTCCTTCGTTGGAGCCTTACGAACCTAGGTACTTTCTTTAGGTTGCTTGCCTTTGTCACCTCCTATCGTAATTTCACTCCGGAGCATGATATTTACATTACGGTCTTCCTTGCGAGGCTCAGACCTCATCATTTTCAGGTTCTGAGTCGAGGGAGGTTGGAGTGCTCCTTTATCGTGTAACCTCGCTATTAGTGTGGGATAATCCTCCGTCTCATGACCAAACAACGTACAATACAAGCATGATGGTCACGTTGGATTTGTACAATCAAGAGCATAATGCCCTAGCAGTCCACAATTATAACATATCAGCTGTCCGCGACCTCTACCTAGTCCCCCTCCACCTCGGCCTCATCTGCGCCCCTGAAATCCGGTGCGCGCCATTCCTGTGTTTTGATCGGGGACCCGTGTTTCAGCCTGGACTTTGTAGGTAGTAGTTTGATCCGTCATCAAGTCACAACTTCTATAGGTGTGCTCATCATGTCCTACTGACCATAGAAATTATAGAAGAAATGTTGTGAATTCTGCGTATACTTCTGTAATAGATGGCAGTTATCTGTAGCATGCTTTCCTCCTATCTGACAAATCACGCACCATAATGCAGGCGTCACGCTTAGTCCTGCTTATGCCTCTGGTCTTAGTGGAATTGGCCCTCATCCCATAAGGTAATTCGTGAACATTGGGCATTGGCCCTTGTCATGCCCTTGGCCCTTGAATTTTACACACCATACCTCATCACGCATCTCTTTGTAGCTTGTCCTATCTTGTTTCAAAATTTGCATCTCCAGGCATAAGTTTTTCAATTGCGCGTGAATCTGCTGAACTCCCAGGTTAGGATCTTGTATCGAAGTCTCGTGCAATTTCATTGTGACCTCCAAAGCCTCAGCATGAGTGATTAGCCTTTGTTGTGATAGCACGTTCCGTAGATGCGAAGTTAACAATGCTACAAACCATTCGCAGTGTTGCCCATCTATTAATGTCATGTTTGCTTCACGAATTTTGCACTTCAATCTTTCATCCAATTCCCACGGGGTCTCGCCTAGTAGCATTGTGATTTCCTTGAATCCAATGATCGAATGTGCCTCTGACTTTGACTTGCTAAATTCTTTGTTTAGCGTAGCTTGGTGTCATGCGGAAAGAGTTAATCTTGCAGACAAAACCAACCTCCCTAGAAGCTTAAGGCTTTCTAGTGACAAACAAGACAATTAAGAACAATCCTTCTCTAAATATGCATTCACCATACAAGAAATCAAGTGTATATATCCTACCTGTAGTCCAACGCTGTTGTAGTAGTCCAGCCTCGTCGATCCAGATGAGCTCCTCCTTCTCTTCGAAACTGCATTCACTAACAATCAAACGATTAAATAGCACCTGAATATCTCATAAAATAAAACATATTCAACATACATACCAAGGAGTATATGAAACAACTCATTAATAACAAATTGTTGATAAGAATGGACTTATTTGTATTAATAGGAAACAAAAGAAACCATTGCAACCTGAGCCTTGGTGTTGTGCAAGTCCCTCCCAGGGTCCAGCAAGAGTTTTCCTTTACTTTGATAAGCTCACCCACTTCCAAATGAAACAAGAAAGGATGGGAACCTCTCCTCACAAGCTTCTACAAGGAAGTCCAAATTCCAGCAGCATCCACCCTTTGGAATGTTCAGCTTTCAACCTCCCTCCTTCTGGCCCAATGCCTGTATTCATAATGTTCTAGAGGAAGTTAATCAGGTCCACCATCAATGGGATAAGCCCCTCTTTTGGATGGGGTAGCTCCCCTCTTGATGGGATAAGTTCCTCTTTCATAGGGATACATGAACCATCTGGAGGCGCTCAATACAAGTCAAACAAGCTTCTAGAATGCTCTAGAAATGACCACAAGTAACTTTTTTAAGATGAAACTCGCGCCTTTTGACCTTTACAGGAGTACGCACCCACCCCTTTACATATAGAGCGTGCAAGTACGCAGGTATTATGAACTTGGGATGCGTACACGTAGGTAAGGTTGAGATAAACTGCGTACCCAGAGATAAATATGTTTTTTGAAGACTTTCTCTCTCTTGAAGTTTGACATGGAGAGCAGAGGTATGAGGCTTGCCAAGGAGGATAGTATGACTGTTGATGGAGCCATACTAACTGCAAATAGTCATGGTGACAAATTTTAGTGTAAAAGATTGCCCCCTAAAGTGCGAAGTCTGTAATAGATTAGGGTTTTATATCATCTAGGAAGGGTGAAGTAATTTATCATTTCAAGGATTATCTTGTGGAGAGCCCAGTCAAAACCTGTAATTTTCAACACAAAATACATGTATAAGATTATATCATCACTGAGGTAGGCATTCCCATACTCAGATAAAAAAACTTTAACTAACAAACTAACTACTACTCTGATACAGGAATGATTTCATAGTACATCATAATCATAGACTCATGTAGACATAGTATGGACGCAACCATCTGTT
>APFE030952099.1:0-16271 GCA_000404065.3 Pinus taeda | reverse complement strand
AGTATTATTAATCTAATTATAATATACCCAATAATAACAGAAAAGAAATAAGGTTAATACAATAATTAGCCCTAAACCCATTAAACCATACTAATACTATGGGAGCTAGGATTAAAGGGGAAAAAAACTCGGGAAAAAGGGGACCAACCACCGAAAACCAATCTTAAGGAGAGGGAGAAAAGAAACCCTAAGACCTAACAAAAAGGGGATTGAGGAGGCTAGGAAGACAAGGCTGGGACCCAGCAACTGCTAATCTTCCAGCCATCATCCCTATTAAGATTGTTCGGTTTTCTCAATCTCCAGGGCCTCTCTAAATTTGCGATGGTGAAACTGCGCAAATTTGGCAATGACTTGAGCCTCTTCTATACATATATGATGCATAGTCTTCCCGGCATGCTCAGCCAGGGCTGAGGACTTGGTCCTACCATGTCTTAAGTCATTCGAATGCTCACTAATCCTTTGATTGATAAAGCAACCCGTCTCACCAATATAAGGGGTCCCACAGGAACAAGGAATGACATAGACCCCTTCATGTCTTTAGGGTCAATAGGGTCTTTCACAGACCTGAGGGAGCCACAAATAATGTTGAGAGGTCTAAAGGTTGCAGGCACATCGTACCTCCTCAGAATCCTCGCAATCCTATCAGTGGTCCCTTGGATGTAAGGAAGGTTCACACCCATGATATGATCTTTAGGAACCCTTCGGATTGAAGGCTCCTTCCTGGCCTTGAGGAAGGCTTTTTGACCGAGGTGCCTATTGTAACCATTCTTCTCAAAGACATCTAGGAGATGCCTTCTCCAATTCCAGGCTCTCCTCATCAGAAATTCTAACAGCACGGGAGGCAAGCGTGCTTAGAACCCCTAACTTCTGAGCGGGGAAATGATGTGAAGAAGCATGCAAGTATTACTCAGTATGCATCTTCTTTCTTAACACCTGATGAGAAAAGGAACCATCCACCTTCTTAGAGATGAGAACATCCAAGAACGGAAGACAACCATTATCTTCTTTTTCCATTGTGAATTTAATGGCGGTGGATTGGTTATTGAGATGACTGAAGAAACGATCCAGCTTCTTTGTTCTTTTGTCAAACATTTTCTTAAGCTTCTCTTGTAACACTTGAGCTCTGCCATACACTTGCTCTCTTGTTTGCTGCAAATGGATGGTTTGGTTTATCCTCCTTTGGATATCATTGGGCTCAACCTGAATCTCTTGCATCAGCTTGATAACAGGGATTCCCAAAGAAGAAGGGAAATTGGCTTCCATGCCATAGACTAACTCATATGGGCTCATCCCAATGGATCTCTTAGTTGTCAATCTATCAACCCATAGTGCATTTGTGAGTTTTTTGTGCCAATTCTTTTTATTTTCCTCTAAGACTTTCTTGATGATATTGATTAGGCTTTTGTTGGGTGACTCGGCTAGGCCATTACCTTGAGGGTAATAGGTTGTGGAATGACCCAAGGTAATGTGGTATTTGTTGCAGAAATTGATTATTCTCTTAGATTTGAAGGCAGTAGCGTTGTCTGTGATAATATTTTCAGGGCAGCCAAATCTGGACAGAATATTGTTTTCAAGGAATTGGATCATGGTGGAGTCATTGGCTTGCCTACATGGGATGGCTTCAATCTGCTTGGTGAAATAATCTGTGGCTGTTAGAATCCTCTTATGCTGGCCTGAGGATGATGGGTGTATTTCTCCAATGAAGTCAAGACCCCATTGTTGAAAAGGCTTCTCGGTTGAAATGGGTTTAAGGGGCAAGGATAGAAGCTTTCTTTTTCCTTCAAAGACTTGGCATTTATGGCATGAAACTGCAAACTTTTTGACATCTGCAAACAATGAGGGCCAATAGAAACTAGCCCTTAATATCTTGTCAGCAGTGGATTTCCAACATAGATGCCCTCCACAATCCCCTGCATGGAATTCTTTCATGACACTGTCAGTTTCGTTTACATTTAAATAGTTCAGCAAAATTCCTTCATGATTTTTCCAAAACAGGGCACCATCTAAGACAAAAAACTTTGATGCTTTCATTTTTAAAAATCTCTTTTTGGTTCTGTACAAACCTGGGGGAGCACACAGGTTTAACAATATAAAACAAATATCAGCATGCCATGGGGATTGCAAAAAAGCTTCATTGATCTGTGGAGTCGCCAGCTCTGTTTCATTGTCCATTTCATTTATATCTAAGGCTTGAAAATTGGTTTCAAACATCAGTTTGGCTAAACCTTGTCCCTTTATAAGCTTGGTGGGTTTTATCTCAATGTCATACTCCAGAATGTTGGCAATCCGCTCGCCTCTTTTGCCTTCTAGTCCCTCTTGAGTTAATATGTCTTTCACAACAGAGTTTGGGACATGGGCAATCAAATGTGAATATAAAATGTAAACTCTAAAGTCTTTGATGGTCTTCACCAGGGCATAGGCCTGCTTTTCCATGATTTGATACTTCAAGGGAGCATCCCTAAGGGCTCGGCTGAAAAAAGCAATGGGCTTTTCATTTCCTTGGTCATCCTTTTGTAAAAGGACAACAGCTATGGAATGTTCAGATGCAAATGAAAAAATGATGAAATCTTTATCAAATTGTGGACTTGTGAGGACTGGTGCTTGTGTTAATGCAGCTTTTATGCCCTCAAAGGCTTGCTTGGCTTCTAAAGTCCATTTTACCTTTGAATCTTTCTTGAGCATATTGCTTACCAACCTTATCATTTCAGCCAAGTTTGGGATAAATCTCCTTAGGAAATTGATCTTTCCCAAGAAAGCTTGCAATTATTTGATGTTTCTTGGATAAGGGATTTGTAGAATGGCTTGAATCCTTTTGAGATCAATTCTAATCCCATCTTTAGAAATGATATGGCCAAGAAGTTTGCCTTCTTCTAGACCAAACAGGGATTTCTTAGGGTTTAAAGATATGCCATATTTCGTACAAGTCAGGAATATTTTCCTTAGGTGCTTTAGGTGCTCTTGATCAGATTTTGAGAAAGGGGTAAGGTCATCGAGGTAGACAACCAGGAAATCATGAATTTCCTTAGCAAAAGAAATGTCCATGGCCCTTTGAAAGGTTGCACCTGCATTTTTTAGTCCAAAAGGCATTTTGACATATTTGAAGGTTCCCCAAGGTGTTGTAAAGGTTGTCTTGTCTTGGTCATCCAGGTGAAATAATATATGATTGAAACCTGAGAAGCCATCGAGTAATGAAATTCTTGAGGACCCCACTACTCTCTGTAGAATATGGTCCATTTTGGGCAAAGGATAGTGGTCTTTTAGAGAGACTTGGTTTAAGTTTCTTAGGTCTACACATAGTTTGATCTCACCTGATTTTTTCTTGTGGGAACCAGATTGGATACCCATTCAGAAAATCTGATGGGTGCTATGGTACCTACTTCAAACATTTTCTTCACTTCCTTCTCAATGAGGGGAAGAAGCATAGGGTTAATTCTTCTAATTTTCTGCTTAAATGGTTTTTGGTTTGGTTTTAAGAGAATAGTATGTTGAATAACTGAGGTGTCATAGGACTTTAAGTCCTCATAACTCCAAGCAAATACATATTGGAACTCTTTGAACAAATCCACATACTTTTTTTTTTTATCAGGTGGCAAATTTTTGGACAATTTAATGACTTTGGGCTTCTCTGTTGTCCCAATATTGCAGTCTTCAATAGCAGCATTTAGGGGTTGCATTTTTGGCTTTTTGGGGATTTCATTTGCATCAAACATGTATTCTAATGGAGTTAGGCCAGCAGGCAGAAAGTTGTCTTTTAAATCAATGATTTCGGCCTCTGTTTTGGCTATTTCCTCCAAATGCATCTGTTTCAGCTCTTCTATGTTTTTCTGGTCAAAGATAGTTGGGCACAATATCTGTTTTGCTGCTTCAACTGTTGGAGTTTGCTGACTTTGGCTTACTGTTTTTTGCTGTTGGTCATCCATGACATCATCATCTATATTCATGCCTGAAAATTCCTGCTGTAAGGTGAGGAAATTATTAATTTGTACATCATTTTCAAACACTTTCCAGTCTTTGATATTGTCAGGGACAGTCTGCCTGTGCTTTATCTCAGCAGTGAAATGGTGATTGGGCTCGAAAGGCAACTTGTAGGTGCCACCAAAGGTAGCTAGGCTGTGTGCATGTATGTTATGGTTTCTGGAAATCTTAGCAAGCTGGAATTCAGTGAAGGAATTGAGTATGTCTGTGGCAGCAGACCTATAAGCTCTTAACCTATTGTCATTGGTGACAAATTTTCCTTTCACCTGTTGTATGATCAGGTCAGAGTCTCCTAAAATTGAGACTCTTGTAGCTCCCAGGGATTTGATCAGTTTAAGGCCTAAGAGGAGGGCTTCGTATTCTGCCATATTGTTCGTACATCTGAAATTCAGTCTATAGGCATGACCCTCTGCATGGTTGTTATGTTTATTGTGAATCCACACTCCTACCCCTGCCCCTAACTTATTAACTGAACCATCAAACTCTAAATGCCATGTAGTTTCTTTCTTGCGGCCAGTATCAAGAATTTCAGTCATTTTAGGATTGGGCGGGCCTAAGTTTTGTATTTGAGGAATTTGTTCTTGTATACTAGTTGTACTATTTGTTTTGACACCTTCATGAGTATGGGCAACTAATTGTTCATTCATGCTTATCTCCTGTTCTAAAGCCAAAGGTTTATTATCAGTTGGAGGAGATATTTCATCATTAAACAAAATAAAAGAGTCCATATCATAATGGATTGAGTAAATGGGGAAGTTTTGAGGCTTTTCATCACTACTCACCACATATTTCATGAAAGTTTCCCTGTACAGTCTCTTTGGTTGCCCAAAGACTGAAATAGTGGCATAGGACATATCTAATTGCAAAGATCCCTGTATTTTGGCCCCCCAAGATCTTGATAACAACATGCCATACTTTGGTGGAATGTCAGCTACCACCACATCCATCAAGATTGTTTTGTTTGGGTACTGGACTAAAGAGACACACAAATCTTTGATTAGGCCTAAACACTTGACCTGACTGGAGTCAAATGAAAATAAGTCTTTATATGGTCTTGTGATATCCAAGTTTAGTTTCTCCATTACGGATTTGGGCATTAGGTTGTGTGAAGCTCCTAAATCAAACATTGCATTGTGTAAGACTTTATCATGAATATGTAGACTGACATAAAAGGGTAGAACACCTCCATTTATTGTTTTTCCATCGATTTCTGGACCAAAAAGTAACTACGGTGTATCATCTAAGACATTAACATCGTCCCTATTCTCTGGCATTTGCAGTGACCTTTTGATTTGTTGTTTGTATACATCATGTTTAGCAAGCTCAGAGAGAGGGATAGATATCTTTAACTTGACTGTTTCAGCCTCTAAATCAAATGGTTTTTCTGATTGGGTTTTAGTATTGTAACTGGCAGATTTTCCTTTTTCAACGGTGTTTTCAACAATTTTCTCTTCATTATCAATGTTATCCTGGAGTATTTCTGTTTTGGAAGCGTTTTGAGGGGTGTTGTTTGAATTCTCTTTTAAGGAAGAGGATACTAATGGCTGTTTGTATGAAGGGTGTATCTCTGTTATATCCTCTACTGTCACTTCCTTTAGGTTTTGGCTTTTTCCATTAGCAGGTTCTATTAAGGCAGCGTTTTCTTTTATTTTCTTTGGATGTTTAGTATCCTTTGCTTTGACAGGTTCTGGCACGTCTATGGTCCTACTTCTCAACATATATTGCTTGTGAACTTCGTATACAGTTGCATCATAACCTTCTCTGAAATCAAACGACTCGCCAGATTTGGTTTGAAATTGTTTAAATTCTTGGGCTTCTTAGTCATCTTGAGTTAGAAAGACCTGTTGTTCACTATCCAGAAACATTAAGTTAATGTGAGGATCCTCTGTCGGTTCACTTGAGGTTGAGGCCTCCGCATAATTTTCTTGAAATGGAGGTCTGATATTCTGATCAGGACCAGTCCTTCCAGCATTTTGGTTCAAATTTTTTCTAAAATTAGGATTCCTGGCAGTATTGCTTGTTTGCCCTTCCCGGGATGATTTCTTTTCAATGGTCTCCCCCAGTCTCCCAATATGTCCATACCTTTGATGATTGCATCTAATTTTTGCTCAAATGCTGAAGGTTCTTCTTTGAATGTTGTTCTTCTTTCTGTTCTCGCTCAATTTCATTTGGCAATCAAGTTTGCTTCCACACTAACAACGATATTTTGCATGTCTTCTAGGTTTAATGGGGCTCTTTCCCTCAATTGATATGCCATGTCTGATTCAAATCCATCAGGGAATTTGTTCAAGGACAAGTCAGGTGGGGGTCTAAGGTTTTGTGGTATGGCATTGTTGTACTGTTAAATCTAGCACAATAATCTTGAACAGTCTCTTGTGGACCCCTTTTTAAATTGTCATAGTCATTTAATATATGTAAAGGGTCTTTCTTCTTTTCCCATCTGTTTAAGAAGACTTGATATAGGACCTCGGGATCAGCTATAGAATTTTCAGTAAGAGACCTAAACCAAGTCCTTACATCACCAGTTAGACTTTGAACAAAGATCTTCATCCTTACTCCATCATCATCAATTTCATAGTTTTCAAAATAGTCCTGCATCTTCTTGGTGTGCATTTGGGCTGTATAGGAACCAACACCATCAAAATAAGTAACCTTACTTTGATAATCCTGAGGCATAGCCCCTGGATTCGTAGGTAATTGTAAGGGAGCATATCTATTGGCCATATTTACAGGAACAAGTGGGACAGCAAGAAGAAATGGAACAGCTGGAATAGCAGCAACAAATGTGGTACTGGGAGTAGTATGCGCAGTAAATGGAGGAGTAGAAGAGGTGCTTGGGGAGATGGATGATGAACTAGGGGAAACAGGGTTTGAACGAAATAAAACTTTGACAGGGGTTGGAACACAGCTTGGCTGAACTGTTTCAGGACTAGAATCAGCAAAGTGTTCTTGTTGCTCTTGTTTCCTAAGGATCTTAGAAATTAGATTGGGATTTTCAAAGACAGCTAAAGGATCTGGGTCAGGATTTGATCTTGTGTGACGAGTTTTCTTCTTTGGAGCTAGCTTCTGAACCTCTTTTTTGGTGTTTTCTAGGAATAGCTATGGTTTTAGAAAGAGACTGATCAAATTTTGGAACAGCTATTTGGACCTTAAGACTCGATAAAAATTGACTGAAGCAGCTTTTATATACTCATACAAATGCAAAGCAAAAGCAGTTTCCAAGGCTTCTTGGTTGTCATTCAGATTTTATTTCCAGTATTAAGGAGTATACAGCAGTTGAAAAATTAGTTGTCCCCAGCGGAGTCGCCATTATGTTAACACTCAAGTTGTTCCCTTTGACTCCTAAGGGAATACGGCCGAGGTAACCACAAACCAAGCTTTGGACTGCAGGTCCTAGCCTACCAGGAGTCAGAGAGGGCTCTCTCTTTGGGATTTAGCTTTGTTTAAAGGATTTTAAGCTAGTTATGGAGTTCTTTGTGTTTTGTTTGATTTTTGGTGGGATGGTTGATTTATTCAAAACAAAGTTGGTATGCAGAGTATAAGAGTTTCAAACCATTGGACATGGAGTCATGAAGTAAGGCTGCTGGTGTGCTTTCTTGGTTACAAGGGGACCATAGAGCAGGATAGCTATACATGAAACAACATTCAGGCTAAATAAGAATGGAATGAGGGCTAAGGAATGAGAGGCAATTAAGAATCTCTCCTTCAACTTAACAGAGGGAAGGTGAATGAGCTCTATCTAGGAGCAGTCAAGAATTCCTAGACAGCTGTCATACATGTGTGAATTAGGGGAAATATGAGCCAAAAGGAATTCATATTTATAGCTAATTCAGAGGAAAACATATAGAAACAACAGAAATTGAGCATAGAGTTCAATTAACCAAAGTCTAGGCTATTCATTTTTCCTATTATTTAGACAATGACACGATAACGGTTTAAACATATATATAATGAAATGGAACGAAGAAACACTTATTGTTCCATGTAGCAGCACAAGAATTCCACAGTCATTCTTCAACCATTTGAACACAGCAGACAGTCATTCCTCTAATCTTTTCAGCAGTCTTTGATTAAAGAAATTCTCAGATATACAGTGCGAGTCTCTCATGAAGTGAATTTATCAACCAACCAACCCCTACTACATTCTATGAGGGGGATAGATATATATAAAAAGGAGATACAAAATATCTAGAGGATGAGTTATTAACTCATAAATTCTTTCACCAACTCCCAAGGAGCGGTTGATGAAGAAGTAAATGCCGAAGTAAATACAAAAGTAATAGTTGTTCTTTTCTGTCAGAAAATGTTGATTTTTGCGTCCATTTGAGTCGACTGAGGCTGTGTCTTCAAAATCCACGCTTCTATGGCTTTTTGTTCTAGCTTTTTGCTCTTTCATTGATTTGACGTGCTCCGCCTGTTCTTTCTTGCGCTTTATCCGGTGCTTACTATCGACCTGTAGCTAACATGGAATTTGAAAATCGAAAAAAGGAGTCAAAGACTGATGTCACCTAGGTAAAATGGCCAGCATGGCTTGCCACCAATCTTCAGGAGGAAGTTGATTCCTTTGTATCTTGATGAGTGTCTCATCCGCTTCTGTATATTTGTAATAGTTGGGTGGCATCTCAAATAGGTGGTTAACTTCATGCTCCATATAAAATAAATTTTCTAGCTTATCATAAAGAGTCTGTCCTGTAGGAGGTCTTGCTTGTGTTGAAGAACTTGATGAAGCAGTAAGCTGATTTGTGACAGAATTATTGAGCCTAGTTGCATATTGGTCACGTGTCAATAACCTTCCAGAGCTGGTTAGTAAGCTGGGCAATCCTCTAGTCTGCAGTGTTGCAAGCTTTATTTCAAAATTATCTACATCCCTTTGGATTTCTCGACATCTTGCTTCTAAAGTTTGAATAAGACTTCTTAAAGTCAGCACTTTCTTGGCTGTCAGTATGGCATCTATTCTGTTCATAATCTATAATGCTGCCAATTCTTCCCTTGTCTGATGATTTAAGAAGTTGATCATTTTGTTGGCTTGATCAGGCATGTTCCCCAATGTTGTTTTGGCTCTCTGAGTTTCAAACTGGGCTTTGCCAATTAGCTCCACCTGTTCATACATGGTTTGAATTGACCTCCATTGGCCAGTGATTGACTGATTTATCTTGGCCCACAAAATCTTTTTTTATTTCAATCACGGTTTTTTCTAAATCTAGCTCTTTCTCCAAGGCTTTAATTTTGTCATTTAAGGCCTTGGTTTCCCTGGTTTTTTCAGCTACTGCCATTTTAGACTTGTCATACTTTTCTTCAAGATTGGCCAATTTCTCTTTGGCCTCTTTTATCTCTGTAGCCTAAAGCTCAAGCTCCTTGACAGCTTTCATCATTTCTTCCATGCTCATGCTTGATTCAGATGTTGTTGTAGTTGTTGTTGTTGTTGTTGTTGGGGTTGCTGCTGACTGTGCAGGAGGAACAGGGACATTTGCTGGCACTGCTGGAGGTGGGTGTGAGGTTGCCTCTGCCCGCTTTCTCTGGCCTGCTTTTTCTAATTCTTCCTCCATCTGGATTACTCTTTGATTCATTTTCATCAGCAAATCTAATGTATCTTCAGTTTCTTTCTCTTGTATTAACTCTGCAGTTTGAGGGTGTTCAGTAGGAGGCAACCTCAATCGCTTTCTCAACGCAGCAATATCATCATCCTTTTTCTTCATAAGGGCCCTCACACCCTTAGGATCCTTAGGATCATGTCCTAGGTCAATAATAATGTCCTCCAATGTTTTAATTCTGTTGTCTTTAGCTGTGGAGGACATTCTTTCCAAATCTAACTGAATGTTAGTGTTCTTTAATGATTCTTTTAACTCATGAGCCAGTGTGGCCCTATCTGCTAAAGTAGCGTAGACCATCTCACCAGTCTGTTTATGTAGCTCAATTTGGTCCATGGGTGGATTTCCTTGGCTATGACCTGTAAATTTGTTCTGACATAGTCTGCAGCTGTCTGAGGCTACTGAACTTTGGGTTTGAAGTGGCTAAAAATCATTTTTTCTTCCTTGATATTATATGTTGCCATCAATCTTTCTTGTTTGGCAGGTGTTTCTTTCAGGAAATGGTCATATAGTTGTATTCTTAGTAGCTCATTTTGAGCTTTGATTTCTTTGAAGCTGGCTTTGCCGCTAGCTGGTCTCTTGCTTTGTTGTGTGGAGGAAGACACCTCCATGGCATGTTGTCTATCTAGCTCTTGTTGGAAAGAGATGGTAGGTGTTTGTCTACTTCCCTCTCTGTCTCTCCTTGGGCTTTCAAGGATATCTTCACTAATTTCCTCCTCAAATGGAGAATGAACTCTTTGCCTCTTAGATTTAGGCTGTTGTGTAGATCCACTGGCAGGTGTGGAATCTTCTCTGTTGCGTTTTTTGCCTCTGTCCTCATGGGCGGGAGTCTGTAAAACTGGCATTTGGGGTGCCTCTGTTTGCTGTGGAGGAGCCTGTTCTTGGGACTGCTCCTTTGAAGTAGCAGGTAGTTCTATAGTCACATATTCTGTATCCATTGGCTCTTTGCCTTTTGTTGTACCTGTTGTCGATGAAGATGGTGCTTGGTCGTGTTGTGCGGCTGCAGCAGCTGATGTGCCCTCTCCAATTTGTTGTGGCCACTTGAATGTTACCTGCTCACAAGAATCTAAGTCAAGAGTTTTTTCAAGGTCTTTAATATTTTGTTCCATAATTTCCTCCTGAGTGAATTCTTCCACTATAGTGCCTTGTGCCCATGCGTCTTGATTAGCATAATTTTCAATGTTTGGGATTTTGTAGTATGTATAGGGTGTCAATCTATATTTGACTCTTCTGGCACTAATAAAGCCAAGTGGGTCATAACGGACCCACCAGAAACTTCTCTTCAACATAAGTTGATCCTTCAGTATTAGGTCAACATCTTGCCAACCTTCCTTCCTATTCATGATAAAGGGGCCTAGGCGGTCTCTAAATTTCAGGCGAGCCTTCTTCTTGGTGCTGTGAAAATGAGTCAGATCTGAATTGATAATCTGCCTGTAGTATTCCAAGGCAAATAGCCTCATTGGTACATATCTTGGGAGTCTGTAAGGACAAAGCTCACAACCATAAACTCTGATGACAGTGTGATCCTGGTATAGATACCAATCACCTAATTTGTAGCTCTTGGATAGCTGCAATATCTTCTGCATTTCATAAGATATTCTAGGAGGAGGATCTTTCATTAAGAAGCAGGAGATTGGATAAACAAACTGGTCAATAAACTCACAGTAAGAGTATGGAGAATGCTGGACTTGATGGAATACTAATGACCAGAGGACAACATTTCTTCTTTCTCCTTTTGAATCCAATTTCTTGATGGGAAACTGGAAGTTTTCAGACTGATAATATAAGAACAAATGATAGATGTATGAGGAATATTTGAAGATTCCCTCCCTATTTAGCTTTGTGAGCTGGTCATGCATTTTGTTTGCTATGAAGGTGGCTGCCCTTGGCTAAATGAAGACAACAGAGCCAGCACTGTCTCATCCACATGTTCACTTGTTCTGAAACCTAACACATAGGATATCATATCTACTAGTAGCTTGCCAACCTCATTGAAATGGTCATATAGGAATGGAGGTGGCTCCTTAGGTTGGCAGTCTGCCTTCATAAATGTCTTATCAATTCTTTCAATCTTGGGATCAAGAAAAGAGGAGGCATCGTCCAGTAAGTGCTTGATGGAGAAAGGATATAATAGTTGTGTTTGCTTGAAATTTAACATCTGGTTGATGGAGTCAGGAGTGATATAAAAAAGAATGCTCCCAGATGGAGACTTGACATCTCTCTGATTTGGTTCATAATTTGCAGCACACAGGTGAATAATCTCTGGAAAACCATTGACAGAGGGGAGGAAATAATGTGGTAAATTGGACTCCCATATTCCATACATGTCAGAGTTGCTAAGAAAATTGTTTCTTAGCGAGAAATAGGTATGCAAATGATTCATGTTCCCAACTAGTTCTTGAATAAGATAATCATTGTTTGTTAGGGCCATTGCCTCAAGCTCTTTATTTGGTGAATTGATGGGAGTGATGTCTAGAGCTAATGGAGTGTCCATTTTGAACCTTTCTGTGTTTGCACTTGGAGTGAAGGTTAGTGAGAAAGCAGAATAAGGACAATCACTTTTGAGTATTTTCAAAGCTGGAAAATGAGTATGAACTAAGGCAGTGGTCTTCACTGTCTGTGGCTTATCATAAAAGAGGCCAATTCACAGAATTCGAGTAAGCTTTTCCTCTCTTTGATAATTTCACTGGGTTGATAGACTGTGTGGGTGAACTATTGAGGAAACAAGGATGATTTCTGAGCTGAATGTGGGATTTTCACAGAGGATTATGGTAACAGGGGGCAATGCATGGCCATATGAAGCTTCTGTCGGCAATATGAAACTTTAAACCATATTTTGACGGTGAAATTTGTAAGTGGGCATGGGTTCAGAGAGCATTCTTCAGACAGAGCGTTGATTGGGGAATTTCGGGCAGCATTCAGCTGCTTTAGTGTCTTTAGTTTGGTAATTTGTAGAGTTTTATGCAAATCAAATGGAGAAAACGGTGAAACAGGGGCAAATAGGTGAATTTGGGCAAATACCTGGTTTCAGCGACGCCAAGGGTGGACAAGCTGGTACAATGGCAAGCTATGGAGTTGAACTGCAGGTTGCGACAGCTTAGCTAGTCGAGTCTGAGGTTTGGGAGCGAAAACGGTCATGAGAGTGAATGAGAGCTTTACAAGCTTTACAAATGGACTAATAGAAATGAAATAAAATGGTCGTTTGCACGTTTTTTATGCAAAAATGTCATTTTGGCACTTTTGGCGCTTTCACGGGATGACATCAGCATGATGTCATCGGCGGGTCCCAAGTACGGATGGGTGATGTGGCATCTGACGGGACGGTGACTTGGAAACGACACGGTGGTAGGGCGCAAGCAGGAAAGGGGTGAGGTGGCGGTAATGTGGCAGAGCATCGTCGAAGTGGAGATGACGTCAGGGGAAGACGTGGCACTAACGTCACAAGGGGGAGGCGGTTTCTAGTTTGTATCGTACCACTTTTGTGTAGAAGCGGTTTCGGAAAAGGGGGCTCTGTCACAGCCGAGAGGGCGACGCATGGCAGGAGTACAACGGGAAAACTACCCATCTCCCGGACGCTAACCCTCGGCACATCAGGGCAGGAAAAGACCCGCCCACCGTAGATCTGGGGCACTAGCCATCGGACGGCTGGCGGGACAGGTAAGGCGGCAGAGGGTTAGGGACGGGCCCCGTGTGCTATGTAATATTTGTTTAATCACGGGGCAGTGGGTAAACATTAGGAATGTGGGTTTTATGGGGTTAGGTTTAAAGGGAAATGGTTGTTAGTTTAACTAGAGGTCAAACTAACTCCGGATTTAGAACACGGAAGGGTTAACAGTAGCCCCAAATGGACTATTATTTCCCTGACTCAAGAAATATGGCTATAGTGCCAAGGGGTAGGGATATTATTATTTTTTTGGGATTTTATATAGTTTCTTGTAGAATAGGGGGAAGGGAAATGATTTAGGGAGCTAGATAATAGGGTAGATGTTAATATGGAATGAAAAGGAAATGGATATATGCTAAGTTTATAGAATGGAAACTTAAACATAGGGAAATGAATGGATTGTGTAAAGATTAATTTTACACAAGAAATGTGGCTTCTTTTCAGTGAGTCAACTTCAGAAGTCAACTTGGTTCTCAACCAGAATGGAGTGAAGATGGACTTCTTGGGCAGATCCCAAGGTCCTTGAGGGGATGTTAGTGAATGATTTCTGAGGGGATGAAGGGGGAGTTAGACATGCTTCCAAACATTGCCATCAAACAGTGCCTTGGTACTCCTGCTTCAAATGAGACGAGCTTTCTTTGTTTAGGTCTAAACTAAAGATGATCTTGCTTCTGCAACCCCAGGCTACCTACCCAGCCTAATACACCTAGCATTTTTTGTTACTTCAGGAAGGGTGCACTTAGACTTGCAAACCCTGATTGCTTTTTTCTTTTTTAACTGCCCTCCTATCTAAAAACTACCCTTATTGCTTCCAAGGGCCCAGATTAGACAGTTGGGCACCTTCATTCTCTACCTAGCTAGTAATCTGCCAAGTTTAAACAGTTTAGACAGATTTTCTTTCTCTATTTTCTAAAACAAGCAATTTAAACCTAGGGAGGCAAAGATTAAGCTGTTTGGCCCTCCCTTAACTGTGAAATTCTTCAAAAATGGAACTTTTGCAACATGAAAAGGATGAACATTTTTGGCACTTCCACTGTCAATCATGAAAAATGAAAACCTATTGGTATAGGAAGCTAACACGGTTCAACTGGGCACAGTTCCTCTGCGAGGAGTTCCTGAAGAACTGCAGGGAGGCCCAGGATCAGGGTAAGACCTTCCACTACACATGGTTGATCTTATCGATCCTATTGGTTGCAGGAGAATTGCCTAAGGATAGTCAGTTTCCTCCCCTTGACCAGGACTGGCCAGAGGCAGCAAAATACACGTCGTTATGGGTGACGAAGGATTCCATGTGAATCCGCGAAACCAATATCTTTTGGGTACTAATGGAGGCAAGTGTATGAATGTGGATCAACAAACGACCGTGCCTATCCCCGTCAATATACGACAGTCTATAGAGTTTTGCAAACTTTAAGCAGTATGCACAATGTGTATATCAGGGCGCGGAAGGATTTGGAGCAGAAGTGGACCACGCTCCCCTTTATCACAATAGATGATGATGTTTTCACGGTGATCGACTCATGGCCACCAGAATGGCACACACCAGATCTGGCAGTGCGTGATGAGGCAGCAATATAAAGATAGAAGGATGTCGCCAAGTTGCTGGCACAATAGAAATGGAACGAGTAGCTTGCCGAGGAAGTCAGGGCTTCCCACGAAGCAGTGAAGGTTGCCGTAGAGAAGACCAAGGCCGCCAAAAAAATAGTAGCAGGAGGGGCCACCACGATGTAGGAGGAGCGAGGCCCAGACCTGACCATAGGACAAGGGATAGATGATACGATGGAAGGCGCGGACCCAAGCACCACCTCTACACAGTTGAAATGGCCACGTGGGACAGAATGAACAGGGCCACAGAAGAAGACCAAGGCTTCCAAGTTGGATGGGGAGCCTATTACAATGACCAAGGGTGACCTATACGACATCAGCAACACAGTTCGCGAAGTCACCAGGGAGGCGCTCTAGGAAGCAATGACAGAGCAGCAGAATGTGTTGGGGCCGCTCAGGACACAACTCCAGGAACTTCAGGTGCGGCCCCCACAGCAGGGAACGGTAGTCATCTACGAGGCTGCGAATACATTAGCAATCGATCAATTGGTGTAGGCCAAAATGGCTAATACTATCACGCTGCGAGAAGGAGCATTGACAACGGACAACACGGAGGACAAAGTCGTGGTAGGCCGGCTCAAGGGACTTGGCCTAAACTTGGCTGCCATTCTATGAGAGATATTATACCAGCTGCAGGAAGGAGCAACGAGAGAGCTCTATGCTAGGGAAGGATGTGCAGTACAGATGCTTAGTGAACAACGAATCAACATCAAGTTGCTAAGCCTCCAACGCAATGATGTTGGGTTGTGTTATATTTTTTCCACGACTAGCCCACATACTTAACCGAGGGTTAGAGGGGGGGAGGTCACAAGGGGTTTGAGGGGTACCCGTAACCCCACTTTATGGGGTCCGGGGCAACGTCTCGAAAAATTTTGGTTTTCGACCCTATGTCAGGATGGGCAGACCCACCTATGGTTTTGTACATGTTTTTCACACATGTTTTTGGACGCGATGGTTTTCGGTCCATGGTATTTGATGCTTCGGCATGTATAAATATGTATTATAACATTGAAAGGAACATAATGAAAAATCAAGATGGTAGTCCCGGTTTTGGGATCCAGGGAAAAATCTCTATGTATATGTGTTTTATTTGTTATGCTCTCGCATTGTTTATTTTCTATGTTTTAGAATTTGTATGCAGGTAATTTCTATACGGGGTTAAAACCTACATTTGGTATCAGAGTTGCTTTGGCTTCAAGGGGATGCCTTTGTTGCTGAGGGGTTTCACTCAAGCTTGTGGTAGACCCTATTCAGTGGGAGATCTACGAGATCGATTCTGGTGGTGAAAGAAGATGGCAAGCAGTGGAAAGATAGAGATCAAGAAAATTAATGGTCGGAGTTTTGAGTTGTGGAAACTCAAGATGGAGGATCTGTTGGTGGATAAAGATCAGTGGATCATGGTAGATCCAGGTACTAAACCAACGGGAGTGTCCGATGAA
>APFE030952089.1:0-62972 GCA_000404065.3 Pinus taeda | reverse complement strand
AAAGATGATAGCCATATGTCTATGATTTTTAATCGGGTGGAGAGAAAGAGTCATAGCCAAATACTGACTTATGATGCTGTTGTGAGAAAACTAACATATGAAGACAAAGAAACGAAAGGAGAGATAATTAACATTTATCAGAAACCACAATTATTGATTAACTATCTTATAGACATATGTTCAAATGAAGGAGATTGGGTTCTGGATTTTATTTTCTGGCTCAGGTAAGTTTTATTATATGGAATTGAATTTCAATATGTTATTTCTTAGTTAATATGTCATTGTACTAATTTACTTCATTATTTCTTTTGTGCTTGATAACTATGTACAACACTAGGATGTTGCCTTCAAAAAGGAAGAATTTACATTGCAATTGAAAAAGATCCAATACAATGCAATTTCATTTAGCAAAGAATTAATGCTCTTCAATTTCTTCCAGATGAAATGCAAGAAATTAGGTTGAGGAAAGGGGACTTTAATGAATCACGTGTGGCAAAAAAAGGCAAAGGAACCCCAACCACCATTACATGGAATGTTTGGAAAGACATATATTGGGAGATTTGCAGACATCAAAGACCCATTAGAAGAGGAAATTGCGCAAAAGGAAGCAGAAAATATTGTGGAAGATGACAATGATGAAACTCTAGAGGACGAAGAGTTTGGATTACGTGACATTGTTGATTAGATTTAAGTTATGCTTGTAAATCAAGCTTTGCAATGTTTTGACTTTGACATTTATGAGAAGAATAAACACTCAATTAGGGTTGTTATACGTTCAATATTTGTAATATGTGATTTTCGCATTGATTTTTAAGTTAATCATTATTTTTTGAAAAAAAAAAGTGATTATTATTATTTTTTTGACATGAAATTCATAAAAAAAGCTATTATTTAACCATTTTTAGTTAAAATTATTGTATAAAAATTGTGATTTTGACATGTAATTCTAGAAAAAAATTATCAAAACGTGTAGTTTTTTAGTTATATTTATGTTAAAAATGGTTATTTTTATGTCCGTTGTTAAAAAATATTGTTTTTTAGAAACAATTATTTCATGTGGAGTGAAAAATTAATTAAGGATGTATAAATATGTAGAATATCGAAAATTCTAAATATCGACCTGCTAATTTAAAAATGCAAAACAATAAAAACCTCACTAAAAAAAGTTAAAATAAAAATAAAAAACAAGAAAATGTGAAGAAAATGATCACTTCAAAAATGCTCAAATTTACAAAATAATTATTTACATTTTATACATTAGAAAATTTAAAGCCAAAAAACAGGTCTTCTAAAAAGGGGGTGATGCAAAATACTCACTTTTTTAAATCAGCATGAAAATCACTACTATTCAAAAACGTAATGTACATAAAAAAATTAAACTGCCAAAAACTATGCTCTAAAAAAAACACGTGTGCTCTGCATCACCCCTTTTCAAAATCAAGTCACTTTTTTGCTATCTCTACGAAATGGATAATAGTATCAGTTCCTGTTTCAAAGTTTACATTGTTTTGATTGGTGAACCTTCTGATGAAGATACCAATAGAGGATCTTAAGTATCCTCGTCCAGCAAATGTTCCCTTTTGACTAATGTATGACGAGCTTTGTTCTAGATGACTTTTTCTTCTTTTTCCCATAAGTGCAACTTATGCTTCTAATGAGGTTACCAAGAGCTATATCCTTCCATAGGTGACAATCATAGAATTCTATTTTAGTTAATTTTCCCTCTGATCATGAGATATTTCTTTTAATGCTTCTATGATGCCATGATGCATCCTATCATATCCATATCTTACAACAGAAAACTTGAAAACGAGAATTTGAAAAGAACTAGGAGAGGAAGACTATCTCAACCATAGCAGAGATCTTTTAATTCCTCTTTCTTGGACTTCTTCCTTTCAGCTTCCTCCACTTCTTTGGTGATATGAGCTTCTTCTCTACTTATTTTGTTATTGTCCTTCTTGAGCTTAGGACTATCTCTTTTGTGATGTCCATATTCTTGACATTCATAGCATTGAACCTTAGCCATGTTATTCTTCTTTTTCTGTAGACCAAATTTCCCAAAATTTCCTCTTCTCTTTGCCATAGAAACATATGCTTGAATTTTCTCACTTGATCCCACATCAGTCTTTGCCATCAATCTAGTTTCTTTAATTTTGCATAGAGACCATAGATTTTGGAATGAAGTAGCTTATTTCTTCCCATAAATACTTGAAGTAAATTTGCCCCACTCTTCTGGTAGTGAATCTAGTACTATAGTGGTCATCTCCTTGTCAGACATTATTTCACCCAGATCTTGAAGTTGATCCCTTATTTTATATATCCTCCTAAAGTATGAGGTTATTCCTTATTATTTTTGATATCCTTTGCTTGAGGAGTTCTTGCCTTAGAGAGGTAACTTCTCCTGTAGTTCTTGCCTTGATCAGCTTCACCTCTTTTGTCATCATACCATCATCCCATGAATTCCCACAAGATGGAACTCTTGATGAAACCCTTGCTTCCTTTTGATTGGTGAACCTTTCGATGAAGATTCCAATAGAGGATATTAAGTATCCTCATCCAAAAAATGTTCCATTTTGACTAATGTATGATGAGCTTTTTTCTAGATGACATTTTCTTCTTTTTTCCATAAGTTCCACTTATGCTTCTAATGAGGTTACCAAGAGTTATATCCTTCAATAGGTGGCATTCGTAGACTTCTACTTTAGTTATTTTTCTCTATGATCACAAGCTCTTGTTTTTAATGCTTCTATAATGCCATGATGCATCCTATCATAGCCATATCTTACAACATAAAACTTGAAAATAGGAATTTGAAAAGTTCTAGGTACAAGATTTCTTGTGGTCATCTCCTTGTCAGAGATTATTTCACCCAGATCTTGAAGTTGATCCCTTATTTCAGATATCCACATAAAGTATGAGGTTATTTATTCTTCTTTTTCTGCAAACCAAATTTCCTAGACTTTCTTCTTCTCTTTGCCATAGAAGCATATGCTTTATTTTTCTCACTTGATCCCACATCAGTCTTTTCCATCAGTTTGGTTTTTTCAATTTTGCATAGAGACCATAGATCATGGAATGGAGTATCTTCTTTATTCCCATAAATACTTGAAGTAAAGTTGCCCCACTCTTCTGGTAGTGCATCTAGTACTACAGTGGCCATCTCCTTGTCAGACATTAATTCTCCCAGATCTTGAAGTTGATCCCTTATTTTAGATATCCTCATAAAGTATGAGGTTATTCCTTCTTCTTTTGATATCCTTTGCTTGTAGAGTTTTTGCCTTAGAGAGGTAAATTCTCATGTAGTTCTTGCCTTGATCTGCTTCACCTATTTTATCATCATACCATCATCCCATGAATTCTCACAAGATGGAACTCTTGATGAAACCCTTGCTTCCTTTTGATTGGTGAACCTTTCGATGAAGATTCCAATAGAGGATATTAAGTATCCTCATCCAACAAATGTTCCCTTTTGACTAATGTATGATGAGCTTTGTTCTAGATGACATTTTCTTATTTTTTCCAGAAGTTCCACTTATGCTTCTAATGAGGTTACCAAGAGCTATATCCTTCCATAGGTGACATTCATAGACTTCTATTTCAGTTAGTTTTCTCTATGATCACGAGCTTTTGGTTTTAATGCTTCTATGATGCCATGATGCATCCTAACATAGCCATATATTACAACAGAAAACTTGAAAATGAGAATTTGAAAAGAATTAGGTACAAGACTTCTTCTGGTCATCTCCTTGTTAGACATTATTTCACCTGGATCTTGAAGATGATCCCTTATTTCAGATATCCTCATAAAGTATGAGGTTATTTATTCTTCTTTTTCTGCAAACCAAATTTCCCATACTTTCCTCTTCTCTTTGCCATAGTAGCATATGCTTGATTTTGCTCACTTGATCCCACATCAGTATTTTCCATATAGATACCATAAATCCTGGAATGGATTAGCTTCTTTCTTCCTATAAATACTTGAAGTAAAGTTTCCCCGCTCCTCTAGTAGTGCATCTAGTACTACATTGGTCATCTCCTTGTCAGACATTATTTGACCCGGATCTTGAAGTTGATCCCTTATTTCAAATATCCTCATAAAGTATGAGGTTATTCCTTCTTCTTTTGATATCCTTCGCTTGTATAGTTCTTGCCTTTAGAGAGATAACTTCTCCTGTAGTGATTATGGAAAACAACTCTACCAATTTTTCATATATTTATTTTGAGGTGTCCAATTTAGATACATATGGAATGAGGGGATCCTTGATGGATTCTATGAGAATCCTTTGAGCCCTAACTTTCCCTTTCATAAACTTTTCAAGTGCTTGAGCATCTTCTTTCGATGGTTTGGCGATAGATCCTTTGACATAATCCATAACCTCATTTTCAATGAGATTTATATGTGTCCTCTTCTTTCATGCAAGATAGTTTGAAGCCCCAAACAATTTGTTGCTTTCCTTACAAAGACACATTTTCACATATTCATATGTACACATAAATATACATACTTGTGAAGATGTTTCTCCCACTTGATGTCCCCTTGAATTTGATAATAATATAGGTGATAAAGAAATTCTCCTTGATGAAGATAGATCTCTCCAAGAGTGATCATTGACTCCACAAAGAAGGAGATCACTTTAGATCCTTTGATGGTGATGTCCTTGTTGATGATTATCAATAATGACTTCTTGATGATGTCTTGATACTCCTTGGATGATCTTCTTCAATGGTAAGGACCTTGCTTCACTGAGAGGGAAATCACCTTAGAATATTTTGAAGATGATGACAATCAGTCCTTGATCTTGCTTCGCTAGGATGAATAGTCTTCAAGAAACTTTGATTTATAGATCCCTTTAACTTGAGTAGGGTCTTTGTGGTCTTTTGAGGATCCCAAGAGTTCTTCTGGTGTAGACTTCTTCTTCGATTTAAGGTTTTGACACTTCTTTGAAGATCTTTTCTTCACTTTGATGATCTTTGAGATTTGATCCTTGAGTGCTTGTGTGTCCCTTGATGAGATGAACTTTCCATGATTTGTCACCTTAGCTCTAATACCATGTTGAGAAATCTAGGACATAGCAATTAGGTGATTTCTCTTCTAATGATAATTGTTTGTGAATGATTTTTAATACTTTAGGTTAGGATATTCTCTTTAGTTAGAATATTATAGTATTCTTGTTCATCAAACACCTACCAAAGCATAAGCAATAAAGAGACAAGAGGCGCAAAATATAAGTGATCATCCAGGACCAAAAACCTCTCCAACTTGAGAGAAAAACCCAAATAAATTCTTCTTCTAATAGAGACTTCAATTGACGAATACAAAGACCAAGACCATTGACTTATTTACCTCTCCAAGACCAAGTCACAAGAAACTTCTTCACTGCTTCTTCTTCTTTCCTTAGTTAACGCTTAGTTAAACTGCCTTCCTTTCTTTGAATTCCAGGTACCCTTCAGATTACGGACTCTAGGAACATGTCTACAACTTTTAACCTCCTTATAAACCCTAGATTCAGTACATGGGAAATATTATCTCCAATTTCATACCCTCTTCCCTTCGCTATTTCATACCCTCTTCCCTTCGCTTTGGATGGAGACTTCTTCTACTTCAACTCGACCTTCATTCTTGACTTGTCTTCTTCCTTAATTAGGTCTCCTAAGATGATTGTCACAATTTGACTTTTCCTGCAGCAAATGATACCACTCCTCTTCACACATGTGACAGATATTAGCCAAAAAATAGACCCAAACTAACTTGACTTCTAGTTCTTCCTTCTTTTCTTAGAGATAGATTCTTGACATAATGCTCCTCTAGGTGGGGCCAAGCTGCCCTATATATAGTAGTTTCTCCATCAAGAATAAGTTGACTTGAACTGATGCCTAGGCCGACATGCCTTTTTTAGAATCATCCTTAGGCTAACTTCAAGGAGTGTTTGTGACAAGGTCTTGGAGGGTTTATGACACAAATAAATTATCTTTTACAATGTGTAACATACCCAAATGGGTCTTCAACACTTGACATTGACTCAATAGACTTTATGACTTGATGACCAAACCTAATAAATCTCAATGGAAGCTTCTACTAAAATTAAAATTCCTTGAGCATGAAACCCATGAATCAAGCATTACAAATAATTTTATTTTTCTTCTTTTCATAAATTACATAAAATCATAATTACACGTCATTATGAAGATGGAAGCTATTTACACTTTTCAACAGTATCCACGTCGAATTCAAGCGATCCATATATATCCTAAAGAAACGATGAGATGAAATGTTGCGGCGAAACAAAATCTCTGATGAGTTAGATACATTCGCAAGAGGCATTAAGTCAGATATTCGGGGTGGGGCCCAGTTTGGATATACCTTGTAAGGCCCGGATGAGTGGCCGCAGATATTCGGGGTGGTAGTGTATAAGGTTTAGCACTAGAGGAACCCATATACAAATGCAAAAGGTTAAGTTAATGCCATCTGAGGTGGGGCCAAATTAGGGTAACCCTTGAGAGGCCCAAATAAGTGAGCCTAGGGCCGGATATCCAAGTGGATCTTGGGATCTGGATCATTGATGGGTGATAAATTTTGCGAACACCCGGATTTCCTTAAGAATCAGATACACATAAACAAAGAACTAACTCGTATGGATAACAGTACAGTTCAGCATCACATGGACCAAGTCCATCATAAGCAAGAAAGGGAAAGTCCCCTTGAAAGGACAGAAACCTTCAAAAGCTTAAGGTTAAGTTGAAAAGCTACAAGGAAGAAAATAAAAGGCTTATTAGAAAGTAAAAAGCGGAATCAAGGCTGAACAAGATATCGCTACAACACCTGTCATACATGCAAGGGTTGTTGTGACATGCATCAAATTCTAGAGATATAGAAGAACATCATGTTGAAAAGGCCAAAAAGAGACCTCTTAAGGTTGGAGAAAAAAGAAATCTGATTTCATGTTGGCACTGTGTAGAGGAACACCTGCAAAGAGATTGCCCTCATAAATAGCAAAAGAAGAAGAAGAGTATTTCATGTGAACTCCAGGCACATGAACCTACAAACAGTGATGCAAAAGAGATGAGAGATCATCCCCTCAAACTTTATGAAAATATTTAATGTCCCTTCTTGAACTATTTCAAGGAATGTCGAAATTTTGAGGTTGTTATGCCCCTTGGGAAAGACTTTAACTAAAACTATGTGCGTATATTGGTGATGGATACAATGAGCACCTGGACTCGAGGGATTAAGTTGATGTGGGCTAATCAATGATGGGAATGTTTTTAGTTGTTGACTTTGAGCATGGCCATGCTGCTTTGTATTTTGTCATGTGTTTTCTATCATGGTTTTTCTCTATTTTCATTATTTATTATTGCCTTTATGGTTTGGTCTTGTCAGTTTATTTGGTGTGGGAAAGGAAATAAAAGGAGTTATGGGGAAGAATTAAATAAAACCCAAATGGAATTGTAAGGCCCTGATTAAACCTTGTGCATAAGATAAATGGAAGTGGAAGGAAAAAAGATGATTGAATAGCCAGTAGGACTATCTTGGTTCACATGAATAAATGGACAATGACATGATAAGCTATGAAAATAGCATAAGAAGAAAGTTCCCTTAATTGAAACTCTGCATAGATTATGTGCGTGTGCGTGTGTGTATTCTACCTTTAAAGAATACGAGGAAGATGGAAAATGAAATAAGTGTATAATGATATTGTTTGGTTTGACAAGTCATTGGTTGAGAACCATCATAGTGGTACGATAAGTGATCTATATTTGAAAACGTGATCATTGTGTGAATGGTATGAAATAAATTGGTACATACCATGTCTTGGGTAACTCAATGAAGTTATTAATGGATTCCATGTCATATGGAATATTCATTGGGAAGGTGAGCAAGAATGATCTAACGTTGATAATTATCATTATCAATATGTTATTTTTATGCTCTAGATATTTGTAGTGAGCATGAATGGAAATGATAAAGGCTAGAAATTAACAGTATGTGCTTAGCACAGATGAGAACATGCTAGGACAAAATACAAATGAAAATGCCTTTATTTAATTTTCATTGATATCTATGAATAACTAAGTAATGAAGTTATTATATTTATATGTCATGTTTATATTATGTTTATGACAAGGAAATGTTGAATGTTGTATCAACGAGTATACTAACAACTAATCAGAGTCCTTGGTCAAATCATGAGGCACATAAGCCACTAAGTACTACCTTGCATTGAGAAACCACTTAGAGCTTACCGTTCGATGAGTGCTAGCTTGGGGCTAAGAAACTACTCAGTGCATATAGTTTGGCTATTACCACCACCAAAGTGCTAGCTAGCCACTTGTATACTTGTCTAACAATAACACCTGACTTAATGGAGGTGTGATGATAATGAAGATGTGGTGGTAAATAATATTCTTGTTGACATAAGAATACTTGGATGGTAGTGCTCACACACACTGGGAGGTGAGTGAGAGGGGGGCCATATTGAGACATGTACGAAAAGACTATGTCAAGAAGTATAACTTCCATTATGTACTAGCCTTCTAGATAATAAACTACTCAGTGAGTTGGACTTAAGGATGGAGTTGTACAAAAAGAATACATGGAGGATTATAATTACCACTAAGTACTAGCCTCGGGGTTGATAAACAACTCAATGAGCTAGATTTTAAAGATGGAGTTGTTTGGAGACTGTGTGGAGCTTATTCAGTAAACATGGAGATAAAGATCACATGGAAATATTAAGCATATACACCATTGAGGGCTTTCCTTGGGGCTGAAAAACCACTTAGTGCTTGTAAATCCAAGAAAGTAAAGAGTAACTACAGATATCAGTATTAACTACCAGTTTGAAGAATTTATCTATTAAAATTGCAGTTTGAATTGAATTAAAATTTTATGGGTAACTTCATAAATAAATTGTTGTTGAAAGTATGTTTTGATTTGATTTAAAATTTTACAAGGAATCTAATAAGACTTATGTTCTCTTGATGTATGAGAACTGTTGAGCCATCCAACATGACTACATGATGTTGACTGGAAGGCAAACAACATCCGCTTAATGAAAGCAAAGTGTGCATTAGCATGATGGAGTTGAGAACTTTAGGAACTACACCATTTTGGTGACACTGGAACCTTATGATATGCCTTGATCACCATGATGTGTGCCATGACTGATATGTTGTGTTATTAAAGCAAGGTAGAGGGATGCATTGGTTGTGAACACTCTTCCTATGCAAGGAATCCTTGCTAAAGAATGGATCACCCAAGGTGTTGATGGAACAGAGAAGGGGATGCCTGAACTTGGAAGGTGAGTGACTGCAAGGAAGAGGAAACTAATTGCTTGAGGGACCGATGAAGCAGAGAAGGGGATGCTAGAACTTGGAAATTGAATTTGTTTTAATGAATCATGTGCATGCTGATTGGGATCACAGATGCAGTTGTTGTGTCTCCGGAAGCATTGAGCTTAATTTGTTCCTTGAAGGAGCATTGAGCACAGTGAACAACATAACTAGACATTAGAGGTGGATGGCGCTCCGAAATCAAGTGACCAAGCAATTCAATGTGTAATGAAAGCATGTTGGACCAAATGAAGCCACTTGGAAAATGGTTGATCGAGTGAGGATGCCTCACCCATTCGATATATTGTGCAAATGAATGTAAAAGAGTTGTGTATATAATGTTGGTTGTTAAAATTGAGTTCAGGAATAAAACACTATTGAATGTTGTGTTTAGGTATAAAACACCAAGGATGTTGTTCCTCTAAGGGGTTGGGTTCTGTGAAATCCCTTTTGCTACACCTCTTGTAAATATCACTATGAATTGTAATTCATGTAATAATATGGAAAATGTAAAACATGGTTGAGTTGGAGGAGTGGACACGGATTTAGAGACTAAAGAGTTACTTGTGATGAGTGAAAACCCAAGCCATTTCACTTATTCCCAACCTAATCGTTGGAAAATTAAATGTTCTATTTGTGCAGAGATTGAAGTGTGTATGGGTAACCTACAACAAAGGGCACAACCATTTTTCCCTATTCTTGTGGAACATATTGAGAAAGTCAACACGCAAGAGAGGGACAAGCAACAAGGGACGTGAAGAAGCAGGGGAGGAAAATGGAAAAAGGGGAGTTGTTGGCATAATGAAAAGGGCAGGATGAACAATTATGGGCGAGGAGTAATTGGGCAAGAGGTACACATGATCATTTTTTTAGTTTTCCTTACACGACTTGAGTGGGCAAGTTGGGTCATCACAAGAGAAGAAAAGTGAAGCTTATGCGTAGGAGTGGGAGCATTCAGGAGAGGCGTATTATAGGAAAACCTTTGTTGTGAGATTGGGGCATCACTCCGTGTGATTTGGTGATACCTTGTATGTCTATTGGTGTTAATTTCACCAAAAGAGCTCAAGAAAATATTGATTCAATTGATGCTTACCTTGGGGGTTAAGAAAAGACCCTTTAAAGTGAGATCGGGTTCCTGGAATGAGAGAACCTTCCCTAAATCTTCGTTGGATTACGTGATTGTATTATGAGAGATAGATTCGGTCACTATGGTGTTTATTGCTTGGGAACAATTGATAAACCACCTGAAAAGTGGAAAACTCCTCTTCGCTATCGGTTTGACTCAGTGTGCAGGAACTGCCCCCCACCCCAAGGATCTAGAGGCAAAACCGCATCTCGTACAAATGCACCATCGATCCTTCAACAGAACTGTAGATCCAAAAATCATATCCGCGATTCCGCTTTTTTTTGGCGATTCCTGTCAAATTGGATCTGTGGAGGCCCAATCCATAGTTCCTACTACCTGATTCATAGATCCAGAAAGGATTGGGTGCGGAGATGTGGAGGTTTGAGTGTGTATCCACCATGTCTTGCAAGCGGATCTGAGAGAAGGTGGACAATTCAAATAGTTCTGCAGGGCCTTTTTTGTTTTATTTTTTGAAAATTTTAAACTATTATGTGAGGAACTACACTCTCCAAATATTCCCAAGGTGCCCCTTGATGCTCCCTAGATGCTTCCTAGATTCTCCCTAATGGTAATGTTTAAGTGGCATTCTCCTTTATCTTTCATTTCCATCATTTTACTTAAACTTTTAACATTACCATTAAATGACTCAAGATGTTTGAGAGTGGTTCAAACCTCATCAGACTTCATATGGAGAAAATAGAATTTCATATCCCATTCAAAATTCAACAGAGTTAACAATTTTCAGGATCAATGGGATTATGGCATTTCATTGGATTATATCATGTATGGGGGCATGTGATTGGCATTTAATCAAGAGCACCAAGCCCTATATGTACCCCAGTGTTGGTGTTGTTGATCATTAAACTCCTTTGTCATGGCCTTAGCAATTATGTACCCTTCACTCAAGTCAAATTCTTTGATCAAGCATGTTAGGCTTTCTCTACCATATTATAAGGCTTGGATTAAGTTGTTTGATCAAAATTAGGCAATGTTGACTAATATCCCTATAGAATTGAAGTAGAGGCAAAGGCTAGACAAGAGAAGAGGAATTTAGATTATAGATGGTTGATGCTAGAATAATTAATCATTAATGTATAATGGATGCCATATCTATCTTGATTTATGTAAAAATATGCATGTTTTTATGTCTTCTACAACTAATTTGGCATTTTGGATTTTTTTTTAAATAAATGCAAATATATATATAGTAGATGCTTTGCTTCCTATATTTTTGGGAAATGATGCTTCTACATCCCCGCTTCCAAAAATTGTCCTCGCTTCGTCCCTGCTTTTTGCAACGTTGGTTTGACTGATTATAAGTGTAAATACCCTTAAGCACTTAACTCCTCAGACTCTGAATCTAGCTCAGGGGTGGTTAGCTGCAAAAAAATATTCTAGTGTAGCTAGCCTATGGTTGGGTGGAGAGTTGAAGTCCCTCCTCTAGTTTCCAGCCACTTCAAAGTTAATCAAATAAGTGTTTATTATGTTGAGATTTCTAGGGTAAACAAGCTATAACAATTTTCTTCAATAGATAACTATTTATAATGATCAAATAGAATTAATTACATGAATAACATCCAATATCATGAAGCAGTTATACAAAAGAAAATTCTAGCCAAAAAACATGAAAGAATAGTAGAAAAACCATGAGACAATGAGACGAGACACAAAAATTAGGCTTGAGGACTGGGAAAAGCCCACAAGGGGAAAACCCAGAAATACTTCCTTATGGGAGAGAGAGTTCAAAGTTCATCAACACATCCAAAAACAAGGCATCAAGATAACATCTAACTGTAAACAAAAGCTTCCAAGCCTCTCCTCCTTATTTCTGACATTTCAGCCCCCCCTTTTTTCTTCTTCTTCGTTGGAACAGAGATAATCACATCACAAGTTGATGTTCAAATGATAAGGAGAGGTCTCTTCTTTATAGACTTTGCAAGGGGGTCGAATAGGTGCCTTCAAGGGGCCCAACAGACTTTAATAATAGGAGGTCAACTTGGGCAATTTAGGAGGCAAAATATAAATTCAAAATTTTCTATTTCTTCACATGATGACAATATCGACCATGGCTACCATATTTCCAACACTCCCTCCTAAATATAGTTTCCAATCAAACAAGGACTGAACCAAGTTCTCACTTTTTTAGAGGTAGAAAAAAATCATCCGATTTTAAAAAGTGTTGATTCATAATGCACCTTTTTTATTTGGGAGCATATTTTCAATACTTGAAATTTTCTTTGCACTTTTTTTTTTAAATGTTAGTGACTTTCATGCTAATTTTGAAAAATATTGATGCAACATCAACCCCTCTTTCTTTGGGCTTATTTTTGAGATTTTAAATTTTTTGATATATTATGTATGCATAATTTTTTTTAAATGTTGTTTTCCATGCAGATTTTGAAAAGCATCAACCTTTTTTTTGGGGCATATTTTTGACATTTAAAATTTTTGTCTTAAGTATGCATTTTTTAAAATATTTGTTACTTAACCATTGAAATTTAAGGAAAAAAATCAAATAATATATATATATATATATGTGGGGGATAATATGGGGTACAAAGGGAGATGCCAAAGGAAATAATGTAATAATGGGATGGGCCATAGTAATAAATAAGGTGGTTAACCTGTATCATGTAAGGGACCACAAGTAGTTAGTAATAATGTAATGGGCCCATGGTATTAGATAGATGGTATTGAGGGAACAATGGGTCATTTGCTAGGTTGTGTGTCTGTCTGTGTGAGCTTAGTAAGAGGACCCACAAGATTAGATTTACGGTCAAAGTGGTGACAAATAGATTTTGCAAACATCTACCAAGTAGTTGTCCTTGGATGGTATTTTTTATGACACTGCCACCATTGCCATCTTTCATGGTCCAAATACATGATTCCCACACTCAGCTGAGTCGCATCATATATGATGTAACTCAATCTAAAATATTTCTCCATTTGTGCTAGCCATCTAGTCGGATGAGAGCCATCAAGTTTATACATGTCCCTCAAACTCTGATCTAGGCATGCCATCACAACAAAATTTTGGCAAAAATTTGAAATGGCCACAATTCCGTCAATATTGCTCAAAATCCCTATTATGACCTATTTTCGGTAATGGAACAATCATTCTACATCTTCCCATGTGGTAAGCATATAGATCTAGGCACTGGAATTTTAGATCCACGCTGCAACTGTCCCACCGTCACAAAAAATATCTGAAAAAAGAGTTTATTTTAAATCAGTGATACCTCCTTCATCTGAACTCCGATTCAACTGATTTTTTTTTGAAATTGGGTATTTTTTTACAAATAATCCAGATCTATAATTATATTCTACTGATTTTTCCCCAAAACATATAGATCTGCGCCGCAAACTCGCTACCCCGAAAAAATGTGTGCAACACCACTGATTTTTAGATCAACGATATCTCCTTCATCCAGACTCCAATTCGGCTGATTTTTTTTTTGAAATAGGGTATTTTTTCACAAAGAATCTAGATCTGCAATTATATTTTGTAGATTTTGCCCCAAAACATACAGATATGATCTACAAACTCGCCGCCCCAGAAATCCTGCAAAAAATTAAAAAAAAAAAAAAAAAAAAATCTCCACTTTGGCCCAATAAATTGCTCTGATACCACTTGTTATAGATCTGATCTGGAAATATATGAAAATAGTACCAATTTACCCAATAACTGCAAATAATCACCAAAATAACAAGATCTGATAGAGAAAGGCTTCTCTTTATTGATATCAAACCCTTAAGGTAGGGCAACACCATACATTCACTCCTGAAGGAAGGAGAACACTCCACCAGCCATATGCATGTTCATACAATAATCCTTGACATCCTTCAATGTGGAGTCTCTAGCCTCTATATAGGCCTCCTACATACAATACTATGGGTCATTACCATGATTCCCTCAATACCATCTATTTAATACCATGGGCCCATTACATTATTACTAACTACTTGTAGTCCTTTTCATGATACAGGTTAACCACCTTATTTATTACTATGGCCCATCCCATTATTACATTATTCCCTTGGGTACCTCCCTTTGTACCCCATATTATCCCCCCTTGGTATATATATATATATATATAACAAAAAAACCCATAAAACGATTTAAATTCAAACATAAGTAATACAAAATAAAAAATAAAAAAATAACTATTAAAAAATACCTACTATATATATAATCAACATGTCACCCCCACCCAACAGCCAAGGAGCATGGACCAAGGTGCACACCATTCCCAAAATCACCCTCTAGCCCCCAACATAGTGGATGATTCTGGAAAACACCCACGATGCCATCTTGCCCCCAGCACGGCGGAGGGTGACTCTCGAAATCACCCTCTAGCCTCGGCATAGCAGAGGGTGATTATGGGAATCACTCTCTAACCCCCAGCATAGCAAAGGGTGAGTCCGAGAATCACCCACGGTACCCTCTTGCCACCAACACAGTGAAGGGTAATTCCTGAAATCACCCTTTGGCCCTAGCATGGTGAAGGGTGATTTTGGGAATCACCCTCTAGCCCCCAGCATGGCAAAGGGTGATTATCGGAAACACCCTCTCACCCCCAGCATGGCGAAGGGTGATTCTAATAATCACCCTCTAGCCTCGGCACAATGAAGGGTGATTATGGGAATCACCCTCTAGTCCCAGCACGGTGGAGGGTGATTCCAAGATTCACCCACGATGCCCTCTCGCCACCAACATGGTGGAGGGTGATTCTCAAAATCACCCTCTGGCCCTAGCACAACAGACGGTGATTCCTGGGAATCACCCTCTGGCTCTTGTACAATGAATGGTGATTCTCTGAATCATGCTTTGGCCCTAAGCATGGCGGAGGGTGATTCTCAAAATCACCCTCTTGCCCCAGCATGGCGGAGGGTGATTCTCAAAATCACCCTCTTGCCCCAGCATGGCGGAGTGTGATTCTGGGAATCAACCTACCACCCACGCTCAGTGGCCAAGGGGTCGTAGGCCAAGGCACCAACCATGGTACACGTCAGCTACCAAGTGGTCGCAAGCTTGGGTAGGCACCCCCGCCCAGCGGCTAAGGGGTTGCGGGCCAGGGCACCCCCACCCAACGGCCAAAGGGTCGTGGGCCTGGGCACGCGCCTTGGCCAGTAGCCCCCTAAGCAATGGGAAGGAGTGGCAGCTCGATAGTGGCAGATCAATATATATATATATTTATATATAATATATATATATATATATATATTGTATGTATGTATGTATGTTTTCTTTTAAATTTATTTTTTTTGTTTTTTTTTACATTTTTTAGGGTTTTTTAGTATTTCTTTTTTTTTCTTGTTTTATATTTTTTTGAATTTTCATCGTTTATGGGTTATGTTTGTTTTTTTCTTTTTCCTTGTTTTTTATATAATAAAAAATTATATTTGATTTTTTGTTATTTTTTTTTTTTAATTTCTTTTTTCAATGTTTAATTTAATTTAATTTAATTTTTTACTTATTAATTTTTTTAGGTTATGATTTTTTTTTCCTTTTTTTCTTTTTTTTCTTTTATCTTTTTTGTAGCGATTGTGTCAATGTCCGACTAGCAACCCGACCCTAATATGTGTCAATTTGATAGATGATTTTCAATTTTCATTACAGTGAATCGAGTTCACCTCTACTATGTGTCAATTTGATGGTTGATTTTTAAGCTTCAATTGCAATGGGTCAAGCACGCCCCCACTGTGTCAATTCAATGGTTGATTTTTAAGTTTTTGTTGCAACGTGCCAAGTTTTAGGCTAAGATTTTAAAAGAACTATATTTTTAGCATTTTGTGTGACTTTTTGATTAAGCATTTATTTTTAAGGTTTAATTTAGTCATGATATTTGAGGTTGAAATATGTTGAAAATCTAAATTTTGTTATAGTCATTATATTTGTTTTAGTTCCATGGCTAAAAATGTTGAAACTTTAAGGTTTTTTGGAGTCGTTATATTTTATCTTTAACATCGTGGTTGAAAAATGCCAAAATTACCACAATTTTTAGATTCATAATGCCATGGTTGAAAATTGTTGGAAATTTTAGGTTTTCTGGAGTAGTGAAATTTTATCTTCAGCATATTATTGAAAATTATTGGAATTTTAATGATTTTGGAGTAATGGTATTTTATTTTTAATGTTGTTACACAAAAAATTGTCACCATGACTTTCTACAGTTTGTGTGAGTCCATCAATACTCATACATACCTCCTTTGCAAGTCTTAAGCCTCAACTCTTCATGTCAAGCCTTGAAAATGGGAGAAAGACCTTAAAAATATCTCAAATCCTGGTTTCGCACTTTCTCCTAGCATTTCCTGCGGTGTCGCACCCAATGGTCATGTTTCCTGCGAACCTGACTGCTCTGTCTGTTGAGTAATGGATGCGAACCCTTGTAAAAGTTAAAAAGGCGTGATTTCATTCTTAAATACTCATCTTGGGTCACTTATAGACACTTCTAGAAGGAATATTGCGCTAGCAAGTCCGCTCCACCTTGGTTCGTCCATTCCATAACTAAGGGAGCTAACTCCATGATATGAGGTGCTTATCCCATTTAAGGAGGAACTTATCCATTCAATGGTGGACCTGCAACTTCCTCCGTTTGCACTATAAATTCAAGCATTGTGCTGGTTGTAGAGGGGGTTGAAAGCTGAAGATTCTTGAGGGTAAATGCTGCTGGAAATTAGACTTCCTTTTTTAGCTTGTGAGAGGAGAGATCACATACCTTTCATGTCATTTGGGAAGTGAGTGAGGCTTGTCAAAGTAGAGGAGACTCCTGCTGGACCCTGGAAAGAACTTGTGCAACATCAAGGCAAAGGTTGTAAGGTTCTTTTATTCATAAAGTTAATACAATCAAGTTTTTTTCTCAATGAATTGTCTCTAATGGTTTATTTTATGAGCTCCTTGATCTTCATAATGAACATGTTTTATTATAATACCTATGCAGGTGTTCTTTGATGTGTGTTTGTTTGTGTATGCAGGTTATTGAAAAGGAACTGCTTGAAGCTATTGGAATAAAGTTGCCATAAACAAGCATTGGACAGAGGTAGGGTCTGTTACACCTCTTATTTTTCATTTATGAATTGAAACATGTTTAGAGAAAAGTAGATTTGTTCGTGCTCTTTGTTGCTAGATATCATTCGATACTAGGGAGATCGGTCTTGTCCACAAGAACGAATTATCCGGCCAACAAATTGGCGACTCCACTGGGGATCGGTTTGGTTTGGTTTTTGATTTGTCTTTGCTTTGACTTGAGAAACTTGAGTTTTGGTTTCTGATTTTGCCTTGATGTGTGTGAGTTTGGGTACCTGTTAGATCTTGGTTTGATTTTTATTTTTCGAAATTTTGGAAGAGGACCACACCTTCTGCGTTAGGTACAGTGCAGACATGTCCGCACTGTTACAGTGTAACACAGAGCGGCACCGCACCTGGTTCTACTAGGGGCCTACGGACCCTGTCAAAAGTTTGAAAAACCTAAGATCCATCCGCCCAGTTAGGTTTAGTTTTTGTCCATAGCTGTTAGTTTATGCCCAGACCTGCACTTGTCTTGACAAAAGATCCTTGTGAGTTAGTTTTCATTGGCATTCTCGTTTGAAGTGATCTTCTAGAAGTTTTTCCTGTTGGATTGATTTTTTCTTGGTCTTTGTAGTAACTCAGAGATCAGAAGCCTTAGAGCCTTAGATCACCCTGGTCTCTCTGGTCTTCTTGCTGAGTTTGACTAGCTCATGAAATCTATCCTTGAAGAGAGCTAGATTCCATTTGTCTCTTTTGCAAAACTTTGATTAAACTTGATTGAAAGTTTCGAATTTCATTTTTTATTAAAACATAATTGGGTGTTTGTGATTAGTTTGTTGAGCTGAACAAATTGATCCTTAGTAAGCTGAAAAGTTAAGTTAAGCATCCTCAAAAACATTTCAAGTTTCTTTTCAATCCATTTTTCATTTAGATCTCAGAATTAGATTATAGTTTTGAGTTTTTCCTAGAAATCATAGAAGCTTGTTGAAAAAATGTTTTCAATAGTTTTTTAGAGTTTTTCTAGAAATCTTAAAAGCTCTCTTAAGAGAATTGTTTGTTCTTGTAGTTTTTGGTTGTTGAAAAGAAAAGGGATTTTCCGTGAGCGTGATTAGTAGTCTCGTTTTTTAAAGTTCTTTGAAAAAGATAAAAAGCTTTCCTTTCAGTGGTATGTTAAGAGAAAGATTTGATTTTCAAAGCATTGCATTTTCAACTCTTCCTTAGCTAGAAATTCATTGAAAAGGAAAAGGAATTGTTATCATCTTAGGTGCATTTTTTAGTGTTTGGGAGTCGAGTCTTCACACCATAAAGTTTCATCTCCGCACCCATTGACTTAGGAAACAAACAATAAAATTAACGCTTAATTAAAATCCATCTAGAAATCTTTTTATTTTCTAGGGCTCTTTTCACCAACATAGCTTAGGCTAGTATCTTGGAGTAGGGAGTAATTAACTTTCCAAGATAGTTTAAACAAACAAGTAGTCAATCTTGCGGTAGGGAGAAATTCCAATTGTTACATCTATGCTCTGGGAAAGCTCCTCTTAAAGGACAAGCATGAGATCATATCCAAACCAGTGTGGGAATCAATCCTTCCTCATTGGGAACGATATAAGATATTCACGTATTAAAAATGGTAAACCTCGGATTGACCATTATCGAGGAGCTTGGGGTCAATTGTTGGTCAACTTTGGATTATGTCAAGGAGCCTTTAAGGGGATTGAGCTTATTACTCTGCCCTTGCGTGCGTATCGGATCGTAGACTATTCCCCCAGGTATATTTGTTTCCGTTGGTAACCTTAGTGGCCATAATCTTTAGGATTCTTTCCTAGGTGATGGTGGAGGGCAGATCCCACTGTACCTAGAGCAGACGTCGACTAGACTCACTTGGACTCTCTGGGGGGTTACCTTCACTCGAGACAGTTATAGGGGAGAAACTTGTGCCAATCTATTTCATTAAGCAAGTTGTCAGGGTAACTTTTCCAATCGCCATTTCTGTATTGAATTCTGCGATGTCGGATTTCATCACCAACTAGTGTTTTCAATCTGGAAAGATATTGTTTGTGTGTGGTTTGATATCCTAGATTTATTAGGCATGTGCTTCAAATTGTTTAGTTCTTTAAAAACTTTAAGTGGTTTTCTTGAGGTTTTCGTGTGAAGTAATTAAATAATTAATCGTGGCTAAATTACCGAGACAATCCCGTCGACTTCAGGGGCAGCCTCCCGAATTCACACCAAGTCAACTTGAAGGGCTGCGAACTCTTTTCACACCTAGTGAAAGTAGAGTTGGGTCACTAGAGGCTAGAGAGTCTTCGTTAATCATACATCCTGATCATCTAGTTCAAGCAACAGAACGCATTTCTGAACCGATTTCATTTTCCAAGGTTACTGGTAGTATCACTCCTACTAGTTCATTAGCTGAAGAATCTGAAATCTCTGAACCTGAAACTGAACCTGCTGCTACTCCATCTTTGGGATTTGCTTCTACTACTTCTAGTGGTCCTGATTCACCCAGGGTAGAAAATATCATTACTGAGAATGTTCCTTCTAGACTCATTTCCATAGAAGAAATTGTAAGTTCAAGTCCGAACGAAGGTATAAGCATCCCTAAAAATCAACCAACTATCGAACTTAGGGAGCATGAATCCATTTTCTATAGTCCCATTAGAGGTGATGCTTAGTATATTTCGTTGACTAATTTTTTAGAAAATCCATGTCTCGCGTCTTCACCACCTCGATTTCCTTTCCATCCAACACCCAGAGGTTATTATCCTCCTTTGAATATGTCGAGACAGTCATCCTTGTTTTCTCAGATGCTGGAAACTTTTTTACATGGCGGTCCTTCTGTTCCTCCTGGGTATCAGTCTTTATCTGGTACGTTTTCAGGAGCATCTCCTCAACCCATCGAATATGTAGTATCTCCTAGTAATAACGGAACTAAACCGTTAAGTTTCGAAGAGATTCTTATGATGTCTGGTACTACTCCTAACCCGCAACCTTAAGGTAGTTCAATATCGTCTAGGGGGCAGCCGCAAGGTAATCAAATACCGCCTGGGGGGAAATCTCAAGGTAGTCCATTACCGCCTAGGGGGCAACCTCAAGGACAGTATATCCCTATTGGACAGTATTTTCCTCAAGGTCAACCCCAGTATCAATATGTGCCTCAAGGTCAGTACCAACCGCAAGGTCAGTACCAACCTCAAGGTCAATACCAACCTCAAGGTTTCCAACCACCTTCAGGTCAATCATTTGTTCAAGGACCGGGAAATGTACCTTATAATTATCAACCTGGTTTTGGTCCTCAATATGCTCAACCTGTTATGGGTCCATACCCAGGAATGAACATGTTGTGGGATCAACAGACTCCGCAACCTAATGTGCAGTTGTCACCTCAATCTGGACAGCCTTTGATTTCTGGTTCACCCCAGCAACCTGTCCATCCTACTAATCAAACTTATACACCTGGGGTAGCTCATCAGTTTGGGCCTAGTTCACCTAGAACTCCGTCCCAAACGTCTGCTGCAACTACTACGGCCTCTGTTCAATCCACTCCAACTATTTCTAGAGTATCAGCAGCTCCAGTTTCTATTGCTCCTGTATCAACTCCTCAGGCCTCTTTACCTCAGTCCAGACCTACAATCCAGACTCTGGTTTCAATGCCTGTAGGACAACCTGGGCCTAGTACGGTTGTCACAAGTCAACCCCAATTTACTTATCAACCGTACCAGGGGCAATACTAATTCAGCCCTGCTGTGCAGAACCCACTTATCAGTATCAACCATACCCTGGGTATACTTATCAACAACCTCAACAACCCTAGTATGATCCGGTTAATCCTGGTTTTCCAGGAGGATATAATATCCCAAATGCAAATCCGATACCAAGTTATCCTAGATATCCTCCTCCTGGGGCTGGTCTTATGACCCCAAGTTTTCGGGATCTGAACCGTCAGTTACCATTTATAGCAACTTTGGATTTGCCTGACTTGTCGCGCCTTACGAACGATCCCATTAATTATCTTCCGTTTTGGCCGCCAATGCCAAATAAGTTGCCCAGTGATATACCAAAGTTTGAGGGGAAGTCAGGAGAAGATCCGTCTAATCATGTGCTGACTTACCATCTCTGGTGTGCATCGAATTCCATTATAGATGATTCAATTCGTCTTCATATTTTTCAACGCACTTTGATTGGCCTTGCAACCAAGTGGTACATAGAGTTGCCACGAGGCTCTTTTTACAATTTTAGTCAGTTAGCCACTTCCTTCCTTACTCATTTTCAGCTGCCAGTCCAATATGACAATGGAACGGAATTATTAACTTCATTAAAACAGTCGACATCCACATATATTTTGGACCATATTCATGAATGGCGACGTCGACGTTGTTTAGTAAAAGTTTTTATCCTGGACCAAATTTTGGCAGAATGGTTTGTAAAATCGTTATTACCTAAAATAACTGAATATGTAGCCAAGGCAGGAGTAGTTACCGAAGAGAAAGTAATTGCTCAAGCTTAGTACCTTGACTTATTTTATACGTAGTCAGGTACTTTACATGAGAAAATCCCCGACCTTCCGAAACAAAATCAAATAAATGCACCTCCCTCAGGGTCTCATGCTGTTGGCAGTATGATTGGTACTGTTAATACCAAGAGTAAGAAGAAATCCTCCAAGAATTCTTCTCCTATCATAACTTTACCAGATTCCCCAAAGGGAGGGTCTTCAACTGAAATTTCTACCGATGTCCATGTCGTAGAATCATCTACGACCAAATCAAAATCTAACGGTAAGAAGAAAGGCAAGAAGAATAATAAGCAAAACTCGAAGGAGAAATCCGATAACCTGAATCTACTGATGAGAAACGTAAACCTTGCTATCCTTGTCTCATCTACGATGAGGAGTATTTTACAAGAGATTTTCCACATCGTGCTGAGGTTGCAAAAATCGTCAAAAGTTCGCAAACACCTGCTATTTTGAAGGATCATTTTCCAAGTCAAGACAGTAAGATGATAGGTTCTTCCTCTAGTGCCTCAGAAGAGCCCATAATGATGATGTCACATGTAAGGATTGCGACACGATCGCAAGATTATGGAAGTAAGAGTCCTATTGGTGGTAACGAAGCGGAATCTTCTAATTCCAATCCATCAACCTTAGCTCTGTTTGGTTCCGATCCGCTACAGATCGAGAAACCAAATCCCGACTTAGTAATCAAACTGCATGCTAAGGGTATACTTCGAAAGTCAGCTTTCAATCCACATGCGAGAGCTGCTCAGAACTATAACAATGTTGAAAATTTAGTTGTTTCCCCTTCAAAAATGTCGGCTTTGGAGGTGCTACAATCTTGTCTAGCACAGCGTAAAATGCTATTGTCGGCTATAGGAGTTGTTGATCTTCAGGATTCAAACCTCATAGTCTTCGATTTAGAAAATAGTGTGCCTCGTTTACCTCATCAAATGGCTTTCGAGATTCCAGTGTTAGTCAAAAACAGACCTTGCTTTAGGAATGTGATTGATGAAGGAGCTTCAATGTGTATTATGTCGATATAGTGTTGGAAAACCCTTGGTTCTCCTACACTTAATCAATCCCCGACGATTCTGAAGGCCTTTGATGGCCAAGGGTTTCATTCTTATGGCATTTTGTAGGACTTACCTATAGGGGTTGAAGGAAAAACTGTTAATCTAGATGTGCAGGTGGTTGATGCCCCTCTGGATTAAAACCTTCTTTTGGGTCGTAGCTGGTCTTATGCCATGACTTCTATTGTTTCATCGGTCTTTCAGCTCATTAAGTTACCACATAATGGAAAGATCGTTACAATAGATCAGTTAACTTACTTTTCGTCCGACCCATCCTCTGCTGAGAGTATTCAACATGTTGGTAAAACGGCTATCCCTTATAAGAATGTTGGGTAGGATTAGTTAAAGATTCGGGTTTACTCGGAACATTTTCATTTCCTCCTCCCAACGTACCGTCTCCTTTCGCGACTATTCATATGATTTCATCAGAATCCATTGTTCTTGACGATCCTTGGATCATTCCATTCAATTATGAGGTGGACTCTTTTGGTGATGGCATGCCTTTGAGTCCCTTTGAAGTTGCTTATCAGGCTGTACAGTCGTTTTTAGACTCAAGTTCAACCAATCTTAATCTAGTGAATGAGATCCATGGAAAATCACTTTCAATCTCAACCTCAGATTCAACAACTTTTTCTAAAACCGTTCACACCGATGAACAAATTCGGGAATTGTTGTCTGTTGACGTGTTACCATGGGAAGATCTTCATCATCGATCTTCGTTTTTACCTGAGATTGATCATTTTGAAAATGATTTTTCATCTATTTTTACTGCTGAATATGTCAAAGAATCGCAAAATCCATTGAAACATCCTGATTCTAAACAAAATTTAGCAAATATTTATCGAACGGTTCCTATCGACATTTCAGTCAAACCTGGGATTGTTGAAAACATTCACATAGGTGCTTCTTGTACGGACACTGAAGTCCAAACATATAAAGCCCTATTTCAAGAATTCTGTGACGTGTTTGCCTGGTCCTATGTGGAAATGCTAGGAATTAATCCTTCAATCATTGTTCATGAGATCAAAACCTACCCGAATGCTAAACCCGTCCGACAATGTTTGCATCAGATACACCCACAAAAAGTTGCTGCCATCAAAACAGAAGTTGAGAAATTACTTAAAGCAGGTTTCATTTATCCAATTCCTTTGACGGATTGGGTATCGAATATTGTTCCAGTTACTAAAAAACAAGGGACAATAAGAATATGTATTGACTATAGGGATATCAATCGTGCTTGTCCAAAGGATAATTATCCAACACCCTATATCAATCAAATTATCAATGATTGTTCCGGCAGTGAAATTTTCTCCTTTATGGATGGCTTTTCCGTTAACAATCAAATTAACATTCTACCTGCCGATCAACCAAAAACGACATTCATCTATCCATGGGGGACATTTGCTTATTACAAGTTACCTTTTGGATTGAAGAATGTCGAAGCAACTTTTCAAAGGGCTATGTCTTATGCGTTTCATGACATCAAGCACATTGTGCAGCCTTATCTCGATGATTTACCTGCCCATTCTTTATGTAGAGCCGACCATCTCACTCATTTACGAGCAATTTTCATAAGATGTAGGAATTATCGGATTAGGCTGAATCCGCACAAGTGTGTTTTCTGTATAGAAACGAGTCGTTTACTGGGATTTGTTGTATCCAAAGCCGACATTCGTGTCGATCCTTTGAAGTTCGAAGCAATCGTCAAGTTACCACCTCCTTCGACCCTTCGCGTACTCCAGAATTTGCAAGTAAAAGCAAACTTTTTACATCGTTTCATTCCTAACTACGCCAAGATTACAAAAGGTTTCACCCAGTTGTTGAAACAGAACACTCCATTATTTTGGGACGAGATAGCTGACAAATCTTTCGATGCACTTAAACAAGCATTGACCCATGCGCCGTTATTGCATCCTCCCAACTACAACCAGGATTACTTCTTGTACCTCGCTGCTTCCCATTCCACCATTGTGATGGTTTTAGTTCAACAGGATGAATTCGAAAGTGAACATGTGATCTATTATCTTAGTCGGACTCTAACTCCAACTAAGTTAAAATATTCACATGTGGAGAAACTGGCCTTAGCTGCAATACAAGCTGTTCAGCGATTTCATCATTACATTTTGTTATGCAAAACCACGGTCATTTCTGACTGTAACCCTATGCAATACATTTTGACTAAACAATTGCTAGGGGGCAAGTATTCCAAATGGATTGGAATTTGAGAAGGCCAAGTCAAAGAAGTCTTTGGTTTTTGCAGAATTGATGTGTGACTTCCCTCGTGCTGATACCGAACATGTGGCGAAAGAACCCATTGCGGATGAATCCTTGTTCCTTATCAGCACTGTTGATCCATGGTATGGAGATATCATTGTCTATCTCCAGACCCAATATTTTCAGCCAAACATTTCACGATCTCAGCGCTGGAAAATACGTTTCCACTCCCAACCTTACACTATTATTGGAGATACTCTTTATCGTCATGAGGTGGATTCTGTTTTCCGCCGTTGTCTTACTCATGACGAGGCTGAAAAGGTTCTTAATGACTGTCACTCTGGAGCGTGTGGTAGTCATATGTTTGGGTATGCCACAGCCCAAAAGATTTTTCGCGCTGGCTATTTCTGGTCGTCCTTATTCAAAGATTGTATCACTGCAATCCATAAATGCCACAATTGCCAAATTTTTTATCGTAAGATGCGCGCTCCACCTGCTCCTCTCCACCCTATCATTGCCATTGGTCCATTCGCAAAATGGGGTATCGATTTTATTACATGTAACTCTCACTCGGCCGAGGGGCATGCGTATATCATCCTTGCGGTAGATTATTTTACCAAGTGGGCCGAGGCGATGCCTACATTTTCAGCAGACGGCAAAACTGCTGCTATTTTTGTTTTCAATCATATAATTTCTAGGTTTGGTGTTCCTCAAACGATTATCACTGACCATGGGAGTCATTTTTGAAACATCATGATGACTGAACTTATAGATCAGCTTGGCCTGCGTCACGATAGTTCCACTCCATATTACCCACAGGCAAATGGTCTGATTGAAGCAATCAACAAAGTTCTAGTCACCATGATCCGACGAATCATTGGGATTCATAGGTCGAATTGGCATAACATGTTATTTTCAACGCTTTGGGCGTATGGAACCTTAGTCAAAACATCAACAGGTTTTACTCCCTTTCAACTGGTTTACAGTTTAGAGGCAGTATTACCCATTGAATATGAAATCCCATCATTACAAATTGCCATGCAATTATTACCAGCCACTTCCGAAGAGGAAAAACATTTATTGTACTTAGCTCAATTAGATGAGAATTTTCGAAACTCATGCCAAACGGATTAAAACTTAGTATGATCGGAATGTTACACCCCGCAATTTTTCGGAATGAGACCTAGTCTTACTTTACAATCAAGCAAACGATAAGCTAGGGGCTGGAAAATTTGTACCCATGTGGCATTGTCCGTATATTGTCAAGCAAAAGCTGGAAAAAGGGGCCTATGAGTTAGAAGATTTTGACGGTGTCTCTTTAGGTAAACCTAGGAATGGGCTTTATCTAAAGAGATATTATGCTTAAAAGATTAGTGTGGAGATTTTTAGACTAGTTTCTTTCTAAGTTTGGTGTGCTTTTAGATTAGGAATGTGTGCTTTACTTCAGAGAGTATTTTTCATTATTTTTCTTGCTTATCTTGATTTTACTCTTGATATTGCAGATGTCGACGCGTCTCCAAACATACATTGGTTTTGATGATGGTGCTTGTTGTAGTACACGGAACATCTCTTCCACAGCTTGGGTTATCTATTCGCCCTCTGACGATTTAGTATCTATGCATGGGGTAAGCCTCGGTCAAACAACGAACAACATTGCAGAATACACTGCAGTGATTGAGTTATTATCTGAATCCATTTCATTTGGAATTTGGAGTTTGATTGTTAATTTAGATTCGGAACTCGATGTATTACAACTTAATAGAGTTTATTCCATTAGAAATCCAGTGTTATTACGATTATTTTTTAGAGTCCGTCTCTTGGAATGAGAATTTGATTACATCGAATATCAACACATTCCAAGATATTTAAATACATTAGCAGATGCAATTGCTTCTCGAATGTTAAATAGACATTTGCATTAAATCAAACAGTAAATTTAAAAACATCCCATAACGTGTTTTGCAAGATAACCAAAAATAGTAATATAGCATAGCATAGGAGTGTGTCAAAATATACATCGTCCTCGATCATAGGTTGAAAAACACCTTATGAACGGCAAAAATGATAGCATAAAAAGTCCAAAAATGAGTCTACAAGGTAATCATCCTATCACTGATGATGATCGTGAGAAGACACCACTGCTCGGGCCACCCTACAAAGGAACCTCCTAAAAGGTCTTGGGACCCCAATCACATAGCGCTGAAGTCTAAGAGGAATGTCATCTATGCTGGTCTTTAGAATATCTGCGGTCAAGCGCTCTAGATGACCCTCCAATTCGGCCAAGGTCTCTGTTGATTGGTCCTATGGGGCTGGTGCTGCGGCAGCTGGCTGTCTTCGATCATAGGGCTAGAGAGCGGCTAGTTGCTGTGGACCCACATTTGCATTTAAAACTTTTTACTATTAGTTTTGGGATGATTTAAAAACAAAATATATATATATAATTGAAAATGTTGAAAACAATTTTACCTGTATCATCCCATTGCTCTCCTGGTGGAAGAGCCATGTCAAGATCACCACGATAATCCATCCCAGTGTATGGAAAATCCTGAATCACAAAGATTTGGCTCTCTAACCAACGGAAATACTTTGGTGTGAATCGAAAAACTTTGGTACCCTCCTCAGGATGGTGGGCCATGACTGCAACCCATCGCATAACCCTAGGATCTTGGGGAAGTCCAGCCTCAACAGTAAGTTGTTATGGAACCAGCATAGGTACCCTCTCTAGGGCAAAGCTAACAACTAAATAACCATATCCAAAGTTCTTTAGTTGTCCATTCTTCACCCTAGTCAATTGGCCCTTCACATTGGCCAATACAGCATCGCACCAATTGAAGATGGTGCCTCGAAAGCAGTCTACTGCCATGCGCATCTGGGAACCAGTAGCTAGATGCAATGTTGCACTCCCGCAGAGTCTGGTAAAAGTAAAGGCGATCACCTTTAGTTCAGGACGAGAGATGGTTTTAACATCTATATGTTTGTCCGGAGTCTGGTTATTACAAAACTCTAGTCGGAGACTAGCTACATATTGGCCACCTGGCCTAGATCCGAACAGAGATAATTCTGCACCTCTCTTGGGCAAGCCAGTCAAAAATTATATGTCTTCCGGCTCGATTTCAAGCCGGTTGCCACCAATAATGAAGCACTGGTCCTGCGTGCTCCACCTGTTTACCAACCATTGTAGAAAGTCTACCTGCGCCCTCATGCCAGGTATGGTCCAAAATTTGAATAGCCCACATGCGCTCAATGCTTCTAATGAAGGTGGATGGAGTAATGCAGCTTGATCAATGTCCTCACGCTCTCTTTCCTACCAAACAAGCATCTTGTGTACCTACATTACAAAATAGGTGGTTTAGAACATTTCATTTCAAAATCTATGGGGCAAAAATGAAGAATTTAGGGTTTAAAATCCACGTTCCGCGGGGTTCGCACCCATCCATTTAGAGACAATGCGTAGGTGCACACTTCTCCTTAAGGACAGGTGCGGCACCCTGACTTTTCTCTATGCACAGAAAAATCAAGGTGCACAGGGACCACATGACCGCCCCTGCGCAGCTACCGCGGGCGATTTTTTGCCCTAAATTTCCTCTAAAAATCAATTTTTAAACCCTAAAACAAAATTTTAAACAGATGAAATGTAAGTCAGGGACAATTTGGATTACCTGGAGAAGACAGTTCTCGATTCCAGCAGTCAGATTTTTCGCAATCTCCACAAGAAGTTTTCTTACCAAAAGCTCTTACTTTTTACTCCAAAGCCAAACGGTGAAAATGAACTTGTAAAAGCCCTTTTTTATAAGATTTTTTGAACAAATATATTTAATTTATTTTTTACTTTGAAAAGGTCACTTTTGGTGCATTTTTATTATTTTTAAAACAGATATGAGTAATGTTTGCAGTTTTTGTGTAGAATATTGGGTATTCAGGCGAAATTGGTCATTTTCAACAAAAAACACATAGGAGTCTTCTTTAAGCTCTTTTCTGACTCGTAAAATATGAAAAAGTTGCCGAGTTTTTCTTTTTTAGACTCGTTAAAATGGAATTAAAAAGACGGTCCTCTTACAGCTCTTTTCTGACCGTATAAACATGAAAAGATTGCCGAACTTTTGTTTTTTCAAGTTCGATATTGGTAATAAAACGACGTGTTTTCAATCGCTTTTTTACTTTTTCAGATTGAAGGCACTAATTATGGAAAGTACTCCTTGATCGTAATGATCAAGCGGTTCTCTCAAGTATTATTTTATACTTTTTCGGGCTTGGGAGACACAAATTTATGAAAAATGACAACCATGGCATTTTCTTAAGTTTTTCTTCTGACTCCCTAAAATTGAAAAACACTGAGTTTCTCCTATACTGGACTAATTAAAATTTAACAGTAAAGGACCTGTTCAATTACAAACAAGAACGAACCACTCCTTAGGGTTCGAATCTAAACTAAGTTGGACTCATCCAAAGGATGAGCTTATAACCAAGAAAATGTTATCCTCCTCAAGCTTGTCAAAAATAAAGAGGTACTTCCCAGAAATGGTGGGGGAAACGAGAGAAAAATGAACCTGTTTGTTATACTTTGTGTTTGAAAAACTTTCCATCACTCTTGAACACGACACTTTTATTCACCTGGGTTGGGAAATCCTTTACCTAACAGTTAATCAAGCCACATTGAAAGTCTTTAGCCGGTTTCCGGGTATTAGCTTTGGGTCAACTGTCACCAAGCCATCTGCAGTGTTGTTATGTGTTCAAGAGGTCTGTGCAAATAAACCATTCACCTACAAAATATCTATCATCCATCATTGATCGTCCCTGAGTTAGTTCTTGCCAAATATATTTCTTCAGACTTGATCTATGATTTCGTGTTATGGGCTTTCCTATGATGGATCGCTTTCTATCGACTCTGACTCATTATCTAGAAAGATGATCTAGAAATCGTCAGTACCTTGGAATCTGCATGCCTCAATGGCAGGTTTCTCGCCTTTAACGACAGGTTGCATCATTGACCTTCGATCAAACGATTCTGTGACGTGTTCGACATCAACTCATTCGTTCACATTTCATGGATTGTACTGAGTACTTTGAGGGCCATTGACATTACTGGTGGTTCCTCTCACACTTGTTAATAGTTTACATCATTGACTAGTAATCAAGTGGTTTCTACCATGTTCGACCTCGACACATTTATTCACATGGATAGAATCGTACTAGTTCGGGAAGCAGAAAAGAAGACCCTAGATCTAGTTTCCACCATCCAGGCTGCGAGGAATTTTGTTATCATTATATAGTGGACTATTCATAAACAGATGGTTGCGCCCATACTTGTCCATATGTTCCTACTTGTAATGTAATACAAAATCATTCCTGTATCAGAACAGTTCTAGATAGTTCTTAGTCAGTTTTGATCTGAGTATGGGAATGCCTACCTCAGCGATGATATTTTCACATATATATATTTTGTATTGAATGTTTTAACAGGTTCCAACCAAGGTATCCACAGGAAGATCCTTGAAATGATAAAGTCCTTCACTCTTCTTAGATGATCAAAACACCATCCTCATCTATTACAAACTTCACACTTTAGAGGGCAATCTGTTACACAAAAAATTGTCACCATGATTTTATACAGTTTGTGTGAGTCCATAAATACTCATACGTACCTCCTTTGCAAGTATTAAGCCTCAGCTCTTCATGTCAAGCCTTGAAAATGGGAGAAAGACCTTAAAAATATCTCAAATCCTGGTTTCGCACTTTCTCCTAGCATTTCCTGTCGTGCCGCACCCAATGGTCATGTTTCCTGCGAACCTGACCGCTCTGTCTGTTGAGTAATGGGTGTGAACCCCTGTAAAAGTTAAAAAGGCGTGAGTTCATTCTTAAAAACTCATCTTGGGTCACTTCTAGACACTTCTAGAAGGAATATTGCACTAGCAAGTCCACTCCACCTTGGTTCATCCATTCCATAACTAAGGGAGCTAACTCCATGATATGAAGTGCTTATCCCATTGAAGGAGGAACTTATCCCTTCAATGGTGGACTTGCAACTTCCTCCATTTGCACTATAAATTCAAGCATTGGGTTGGTTGTAGAGGGGGTTGAAAGCTAAAGATTCTTGAAGGTAAATGCTGCTGGAAATTAGACTTCCTTTTTGAGCTTGTGAGAGGAGAGATCACATACCTTTCATGTCATTTGGGAAGTGAGTGAGGCTTGTCAAAGTAGAGGAGACTTCTGCTGGACCCTAGAAAGAACTTGTGCAACATCAACGCAATGGTTGTAAGGTTATTTTATTCATAAAGTTAATACAATCAAGTTTGTTTTTCTCAATGAACTGTCTCTAATGGTTTATTTTATGAGCTCCTTGATCTTCATAATGAACATGTTTTATTATAATATCTATGCAGGTGTTCTTTGATGTGTGTTTGTTTGTGTATGCAGGTTATCTAAAAGGAACTGCTTGAAGTTGTTGGAATAAAGTTGCCACAAACAAGCGTTGGACCGAGGTAGGGTCTATTACATCTCTTAGTTTTCATTTATGAATTGAAACATGTTTAGAGAAAAGTAGATTTGTTTGTGCTCTTTGTTGCTAGATATCATTTGATACTAGGGAGATCGGTCTTGTCCGCAAGAACGATTTATTCAGCCAACAAATGTCATTGCTAAAAAATGTTGGAATAGATCCATTGTCGATTCCAACAAAAGATCATATAGATCAGCAATACCTTCTGAAGTCAAACTTCTTCACAAACAACTACATTTCCAGCTTCAATCGTGCTAAATGCAACAAGAACATCCATGTCATTCATACCAACACAACACCCAGAAGTGTTCTTTCTTTCTTTAATGCATCCAATCCAAATAGATCCAGCAATTTCATGCATTAGGTGGTACAACGAGACAATCAAAGAATCAACCACGTCATCAACAGAGTCTTGCAGTTTTTTCATCATGGATATGTTCATGGACTCGCAGCCCATTATGCCAAATCGTAGCAAGGATTTCACTGGGCTCATGCCTTTATGAAAATCGGCGCCCTCTTATGCCAAAGAGGTCCTTGGCCCTTGTCAAAAACATATCATCAACACATAGAGAAGTCACAGGCTCACTTTTAGCAGATTTTGAATTAGTATCATTCTTCAAGACATCTAGCTATCTTCATCTTGGAAGTCACAACTGACTTATTTTCATCATAGATCAAAACATGGTTCAATCAGGTTGATCTTATCTGCTCCCTCTGAGTTTAAAGCCCATCAAATCACAAGTCTTCTTGTCACTTTGTTCTTCCAACTTTTCAACAATTGTCATACTCTTGTAATCTTCATTATGTATTTGCATCCTTGCTAGAAGGCCATAGAAGAACAAGTACAAGCAAGCAAGATATACAAAGACAAGAGACTATTAATAGAAATAAAAATATAAATAATCAAGAAAGTACTTATCTCTTGAGAATATGTCAACTCCCTCTTAACCTTAGACTTCTTGCATCCAACCTACAAATGAGCCTCATCATCAAGATTTCATTTCTTCCAAAGGCTATGGTTTCATCTTTCAAGCAGAATATATTCATAAGCTTAAGACTTTCATCTCCAACCCTTTTTATCTAGATAGGGTTCGCAATTGGTTGGCTAGGGTTTTAACTCCAAACTCTAATGATTCTTCAAGTTTAGATGAGTAACATCATTCTTGTTTTCGATATCAGCATTATGAATAATCATTCCTAGGGTTTTGAGCAACATTTATCCTTGCATTCTTTTTCAACCTCATCATTTTCAACATCGACAATCCTAGGGTTTCACAAACCCTAGGGATTTCTTGTTTGAACCCTTTCTAGAGTTCAGAAATCCAAAATATCCCTAGAATCTAGCCTTGATTCTACAAGCTCATTAAATTTCAATTCCTCAACAATAATTTGATCAAACTTCAGGCTTTTGAAGGTGAGATTTGACCTCTTATATGACTTTAGGGATTTTGCATATACTCCAAAGCTTGCAATGAGCAGTATTACCTTTCGCAAAATCATGTAGGCCTTAAGAAAATATTCATGTGAGAATCTTCCACGCCTTGTTTAATGCTTGAGATTCCATAGTCATGTTCTAACATTATTTACAAACTTGCAACTTCCCATTCATCACTATTAATCGTTCTAATGGATAGAACAAACCACAAAGGGAGATTAAACATATGTCAGTGCCTTCAAACATTTTACATAATTTGGACTTACAACTTCATTCATCTTATAAAGAGAATATATATTAGATTAGTCAAGTCAGCTTCAGTGCATTTCCACTAGGTCTTATATGTAAAGAAAGGAGTTCATCAACCATCAACAAAATATCAATCCTCCAATTTGTTCAACAATATCTCAGACATGAAAACTCAGATTTCTCTAGTATGCTTCAGAGATGCAAATCATAGTAACCACACAACAATATCAGACTTTCAATCTACCACAACGATCATAATAATGTTTAAACACTTGATCTTTACAAAGACTTGATCTTCCTATACAAATCAAATATATGCCTTCAAGATTGCTTCAAGCCTCAAATTTTTCCTTCACTTCAACATTTTCAAACGATAATATTTTACAAAGGTCAAAAGATAGTAAGGTTGGACTAGAGAAATATTTCCTCTTAAGAGTAATGTCAACTTCTTACAATATTCTTCGTTAAGCATATAATAGTCTTCCTTTTACGCATAAAACAATGTTGTGAAAATCATGATCGAGATAAAATCAGCAAGAGTTTGAAAAAAGGGAAATATCGTAAAAATCGAGAAAAATTAGTAAACATTGGCAAAATTAAAAAAAAAAAAATACAAAAAAGTGGCTTTTTCCAAAAAAAAAATGTATATAAAGCATCCACATTTTTTTGACGATTTTTATGATATTTTGGTGACTTTTACGATTTTATCAATATTTTTTCATTTTGGAAAAAAGAAATTGGCAATTTTTTCACGATTTTTTGGCGATTTTTACAATTTAATCGCAATTTTTTCATTTCGAAAAAAATCATCAATAACATCAGCCGATTATATCGCAACGCAGAAAACCAATCACGATTTTTTGAAAAAATCACGATGTTTGTAATGTTCCTTCAAGCATTCTCGAAATCATGGACATATGTCATAGAGACAACCTTGGATTATAAGGTGAACTCACAATTCTTATTCTTTAGATGTCACCATATACTTATGCACAAAAAAAGGTATTCTTCAATTGTGATTTCGAATAGGCCTCAACCTTGCTAATTTTTCTCAAAGATAAATAGTTTCAAACTAGACTCCTTTCGCAGAGATATACTAACTTGAACAAAACTAAGCCTCATTCAACATTTGTTAGATTGAATACTTGTCAAAAATCCATAGATACAACAATACAACAATTACTTTGGGTCCATGGATGTCGCTTGGATCTCATAAATTGAATTTTGCATAGGGGTATTGTAACTTGTATTCTTTTTCAATTTTGCATCACTAAATCTTCCATAGAGGCTCAGACTCGCATGCTCGTACTTAACATATTGCCTATATTAATTTCATATTTGCATAATAATACTACCACAAAAAGTTTGGATCAATTACCTTAGAAAGTTTGGATGAATAGAGGAAAGTCAGATGCCATAGGGAGTTAAGATGCCTCCTCAGACTTTACATAGTTCCACAGTCCATACTTCTTGACATTCCACAGTGTAATGTACCTTAGACATTGCATTGCTTTCACAGGGATGAAATATGCTAGATTTGCCAAGTGTAGAAAATAGGTGACATAGGTCTGCAACTATCCATAAAAGAGATGTCCTAGATTTCTAAGAGGTTAGTTGATTTAGCCTTCTATTCAGCTTTGATAACAGATAATTTTGCTTGGACCTCACCACAAAGACTTAACGCAGAGATTATTATAGAGATGGCTTGTTGGGTTCACAACAAAGATTCTTGGCCTTATTTCCATATCAGCTTGAGCGAGGGCAGAACAAGAGATATGATGCCACAAGACTCACCTATTTCCACATTGATACTCGCCACAAAATTCACATATTTCCAAAGTAATTAGATTCAACATGAATTGCATAAGTGGTGCCATGGAGCTTGCATAAAGGTGCCAAAAGGTGTGGCAGAGCCTCTCACATAGACCTTCGGCTCTTACCAAACTTCGCATAAAAAATAGGTGATTGACCTTGATTGCAAAGTTAATTCAGACCTCTCATTATTCACAGGGCTCGCATATTTTCCGATTCTTTTAGAGAGGAAACCAGGACGCCTTAAAGAATTTGAATGCCTCAAAACTCACGTAAATATAACAAGCCCAGACTTCAGATCTTCGTTTTTAGGGAACTCAGATTAATTGCATACCTTGTTTAGGTTCAAGCTTTGTTAATTTTATATAACAATGTTATGTTCTATACTTAGCACAATTTACTTCGATGTTCCTTAGATGCCCAATAAAAATATCCAGTTATTTCCAGTAGCAATCACATTAACCATTAATCGCATTGATAGTAAATTCAGATAGAACATAAAAACAAAAACAAAAGACAAGCCAAGACAATAGGACACCAAATTTGGTGGATGCTAGGGAAAACCCCCTATGTGGGGAAAAGCCTTTGATTAAATCTTCTTATTATTATTCAATAGTTCAAAATAGAGAGAGAGAGTACAAAAATCAAATAGAATTTCCCAATACAACGTCAAATCAGCGTTGTCAAATTCTACAGTCAAACTTCAGCTCTAACTAGAAAGTCAACTTTAGTCAAAACAACAGTAAAACCCTCCTTTGAAGCTTGGTCAAAGGCAGTCCAATTCGGCCTCCAACAATGGTCAAATTCAACCCAAAACAGTCACAAAAACTCTAGTCAAACTCGATCAACCTATAGTCAACTATGTGGTCAAATAGGCATGTGATCAAAGCAAGTCAAATAGCTCCAAAATCCTCAATTTGCATGCCAATAAATTTGGCCTAGAGAAATCAAAATTATGCCCTCAAAACCACAGTCAAATTCGTTCAAAATAGACTCAGTGAGCATTGGTCAAATAGTCTGAAATTCTGCAATTTCGGTTATGTGATTTAGCCCAAAAATTCATCCTCCTAACTGCACGTGAGAGAGAGACAGAGGTTTCCCAAGTTGTACGAACCAATATGATGAAGGGAGAGAAGAAATGTGTAATTGAATGATGTCAAAATGAGGTGTGAGGTCTCTTATATTTATACAATTCATTGTAGTTTAAGAAACACATCCATTGGGCTTCTTGTTGAGGTTGACCTAAACAATTTGCACAAGTGTGGTCATAAATTCAATGTCACACTTCTACTTGTCCAAATGAGATGATCTTTATATCAATCTTGGACCTCTTGAAAATAGGAATCCAATGTAATCATCATCTCTGTCAAATGAGTTGTCCCAAGGTGGAATTCGACTCTAGTTCCTAGTTTTAACACTCCCTCTCAACTAGGGATAATTCCACTTGCCAATCCATCTGTCATCATCATGTCATCTTATCATCATGTACCATCTTTGTCATTTCTTCTCTGTTGAACCATCGAGAGTGAGTCACAAGACCTTACCACTCTCCACTAACAAAAGTCATTCCAGAGGTAGAACCTCAAATGATCCCAGATCAAGTTCTTGAACACCATGCATCCTAGCCATACGGAGTATGGCAGTACACGATGCGTCCATCGTTAAATTTTTCAGATTTTTTTTATGTTGTATCAATTACTTTAGCCCAATTTATCTTTTCATTAACAGTGCAACCAATTTGTCAATAGTATAATCAATCATAAATGTAATTGAAGAAAGAACTGTTGATTTTTTTGAATCTAACACATCAGAAATACCTACTACATTATCTGGTTTATTTCACCTACTTGTTTTTTCTTAACAAGTTAGTTAACCATATAAATACTAAAAATAAACACAAATGCAATCTCAACCATCTACAAATCATCAACTGAAAATAATGGACAAACACATAAGGGACACCATTATTTTTGGACAATTATCCTCAGAAAAACCCAACTTGGGAAAAACGGTGCAGAATTTCTGAGGGTTTTATTATTAAGTAGCTTTCTTGAGTGAAACTAGGGTACCAAACTAGCTCACCGAACAAACAAATGTATCTAGCAGTAATACCTCTCTTTGGAAGCAGATATTCAGCGAGTCTGCTCCACAAAAATCTATCTGACACTTCTCTGAAGCTCTGCGTCAACCCTCCTGCCCTCTGTGTCACTCAAAAACCCCATGCGTCAGCCTTCTACTACTCTGCGTTGGCTTTTTGGCCCTCTATGTCACCCACGCAAGCCCTACTAGCAGTTACGCAGTCAATCTAGCCCTTGTGTGGATCTTGTTGGCTCTGCGTAGCCTCCTCTCCCTCTACGCTAGTCCTTTGGCATTATCTCTGCCTCTCTGCTATGCACTAACTGCCCCTCGATGCAACTCAGATCACTTGTTCGATTTCTCTCAGCAAACCCCACTCCAGAAAATTGAACTGACTGATCAATCTTAGTCTATCTCCAACTGACCCTCAAGCCTCCTCTTATACTTTTCCTATTGAGTCTTCAACGACTGATATTAAGTCTCTAATCAACAGCTAAGATTATATTTGGCTTGATCCATGTCATTTAGAACATTTTCGCCCAGTTTTATATTAATAACCATTATATTTTAATTTTCGTAAGTTTAGACTTAGGAACCCCATTAAAAATATTAATTATTTTAAAATCTCTCCACTAGGTGGAATTTCCCCAAACCATTTTTGGGTCTTGGAGATCTCATGTGATTTAGCCTCTCCAATTTTCATGGCTAGAGCACATTCGATGGTACCACAAATCAACACTCCCTCTTAGCGAGGAGTGTGCTCTAGTAATGCTCCACCATTGAACATCACACTAATCCTTCTGCACCGGTACCTATGTTGATGCTTGGCCTGCTGCCCAACATCCATTGCATTGTTGCTTCCTGTACAGCTGCCCATGGCTCTTCCACTGCCACTGCTACATCTGTACTGCAACTCCCTCTCAACATGTTGCCCCTACTGCTCAGAGCACTGCCACTATTAACTGCTGCATCTATAATTTAGTTACTGAGATAACTGTTGTATTTGGGTAGTAACTAATCTACCCAAATACTGACATCCTTGTCAGTCCTGAAGCCTCCTGATGCTAAAGCTACCTCTGTTGTTATCATGTGCTCCATATGTTTCCTCTGCGCTACTGCAAACACCTATGTGCCTCTCGCACTGTTGTAACCTCTTTTGTGCATCCCGCACTACTACAACCACCTCTCTGTCTCTCGCACTGTTGCAACTCCCACTGCGATGCTATATACCTCTCCACTCTAGCACTACCTTGTCGCTTCATCGCATCTTTCTTCTACCCAACATTTGCCATTCTGCCACTATCGTTAAGGGCTCCCGTAGCCAGATATGATCCAAGAGTTTGGATACCTCCAGGATCCTGCCCTCCTTCAATATTCCTCTCGAATATAGCTCGATGTCACCCCACCTCTTCTTTAGAGGTGCATGAGTCCACCTCGACTTCTTTCTCCACCTTAACCGGAGCTGCCTTGGAGTCAGAAGCCTCTCCCTTATTCTTCTACCTGGGACACTGGGCTGCATAATGACCCAAATCCCCACAATGGAAGAATTTAACCTTGGAGATGTCTTTCTTCTTCCTCTTCCTATGTTGTCTCGAAGATGCCAAAGCAGCATCCTCCTCCTCCTCTTTCTTGATTCGACCTCCTTTGTTGCTACTTCCCGCCTTGGTTATTCGTCTGATCTCTTCTTGGCGGAGTGCTTCCCACATCTCTTCCCATCCTAGAAGAATCGCTCTACCCAAAATGCTTTGGACAAATGTCTCCCACTCCTCAGAGACTGCATTCAAGGCAGTCATCACCATGAACTCCTAATCCGGCGTGGCCCTTGTGGAAGTAAGTTGGTCTCAAATCTCTTGCAACCCGTTGCGGTGTACATCTATCTGCTCCCCCTTCTACATCTGATACGACCACAGCTGATTCTCCAGTAGCATCTTCCTCTGCACAGAAATGCCTTGATACAATGTCATCTAGGTACCCCACATCTCCTTTGTCATCTTCTTCTCGGCAATATGTTGAACTACATGATCCTTGACCCATCAAGGATTTTTCACTTTGTCTTGGCCATTGCATCCTCATACTTTTCATTATCAACTAGGTCGACTAAGATAGCCATGGTTCTCAAGGTGAATCCCTTGATGCGATGTCTATCTAGAACATATATGATATTGGCCTTCCATGTGACAAAGTTGGATGCCCTGTCCAGCCTGTCTTGATCCCTCAGTCCATTCATTGCCATCTCTGCTCTTCTCCTAGACTCCCTCTAGGTCTCGACTTCCTTCCTGGAAGTTTTCTCCTAGACTCCCTTTGAGTCTCGATTTCCCTCCTGAAAATCCTCTCCTTGATGACCTCTGAGTCTCGATTTCCCTCTGGAAATTCTCATGCCAACTATCGAACCACTACTCTCTAATCCTCTGTGCACCTGCAACACGGATCTAGATTTCTTGGCTAGAAATCTGCCTACACAATGACTCCATCTACCTTGGTTCTGTCTCGTTAGATATTGTTCTGCTTCGAGAATCTACCCACAGCTCCATATTCCTCAGAAGCTGAAGAAACTGAGCCTCTTAGCTCTGCGCAAACCTGGCAAGCCTAAATCACTCCTCTGGCCAACTACGTCACTCCCACCTAGCTGAGTAGGATGACGTGGCTCTTTGTGAGCCTCTTCTACATCTCTCTGCCTCTACGCTGGCCTTCTCTCTGGCCCAAAATGATGACATAGGCCCTCTGCATCACTCCTTCTCTGTTTTCATATGCTTAGGAACAACTCTGTCTCTCGATACAGTTGTTCTTGCTGTAAATTTTCTGATTTAGCTGGTACCTTCAGCTCTCCTGTGATCTACAACACTTTGATACCATGTTAATTTTTCTGAATCTAACTCATCAAAAATTCCTACTACATTATCTAGTTTATTTCACCTACTTGTTTATTTCTTAACAAGTTATTTAACCATATAAATACTAAAAATAAACACAAATGTAGTCTCAACCATCTATAGATCATCAACTAAAAATAATAGACAAACGCACAAGGGACACCATTATTTTTGGAAAATCATCCCCGGAAAAACACAAATTGGGAAAACCGATGCAGCAGTTCTGAGGGTTTTATTATTAAGCAGCTTTCTTGAGTACAACTAGGGTGCCAAACTGGCTCACTCAACAGAGAAATCTATCTGGCAGTAATACCTCTCTTTGGAAGCAAATATCCATCAAGTCTGCTACACGAAAATCTCTCTGACGCTTCTCTAAAGATCTACGTCAGGCCTCCTGGCCTCTGTGTCACTTAGAAGCCCACAGCGTTAGCCTTCTGTTGTTATGCGCTGACTCTCTGGCCCTCTGCGTCACTCATGCAAGCCCTACTAGCCTTTGCATAGTCACTTTGGCCCTCTGTGTGGCTCCTACTAGCTTTGCGTAGCCTCATCTGCCTCTACGTTGGTCCTTCGATGCTATATTTTCCTCTCTACAATTCACTCACTACCTCTTTTTGCAACTCAGATCACTTGTTCGATTTCTCTCAGCAAACCTCACTCCAGAAAATCGAACCGACAGATCAATCTCGGTGTATCTCCAACTAACCCTCAAGCCTCCTCTTATACTTTTCCTGTTGAGTCTTCAACGGCCGAGATTAAGTCTTTAATTAATGGGTAAGATTATATTTGGCTTTATCCATGTCATTTAGAACATTATCACCCAGTTTTATATTAATACCCATTAATATTTTAATTTCCTAAGTTTAGACTTAAGAACCCCATTAAAAATATTAATTATTTTAATATCTCTCCAACCGGGTGGAATTTCCCCAAACCATTTCTGAGTCTTGTAGATCTCATATGCTTTAGTCTCTCTGCCAATTTTCATGGCTAGAGCACATCTGATACTACCACAAATCAACAAAAACAACATATGCAGTGATAGAGAAGACAACATCACAACCATAAGAGACAGCAGATTGGTCCAAGACCAGGGAAAAACCCCCACTAGGGGGAAACCCTTTCAAATCTTTTTCTTTAGTATATCGTCATGAAAAGCTTACAGTAGTACAATGAGCCCAATACATATAATTTGCAGCAGAAAACAATAGATCAGATCTACAGATTTATAGATCTGTAATAACAACAGAGGAACTCACATCTACCAAATCACTAAAGATGAAAGAAGTCCAAACACTCAAAACTCAGATCTGAACTGGGTCGTCCTCATCAACACTATCTACAGGCAACTGAAAACTCAAGGTCGCTCTCATGAAGACATTATGTGTGTGACTAAAACTGCACAATCGCTCGTAGGAGGTCATCGTGCATGCGACCTTGGCCCCAAACTATAAAAACCCATAGTCGCACCCTTAAGGAGTTGTGCGAGCGACCAAGAGGGCCAAAGTCACTCTTTGGCTAAGTTGTGCCAGCGACCGCATTGTCAGGGTCACTCTCAGGGCTTCCTTGTGTGAGCAACCAGGGACCAAAACCTTCTGAACTCAGAGTTGCTCCCTCTTAATTGTGTCTGAGCAACCAGAGAGACAAAATCTCTCTCTTCACCTCTCTGTACCTACAACCATGGACGAAAAACTTATGATCTATAACAACGACCGAGATCCAGAATACCCAAACCCATAGCGAACCTTACGCCTGTACTCTCGGACCCAATACGAACTTCTGTCAATGAACTTGTGTGAGCCAAAACAAAATAGAAGAATAAAACATGCTTTGATTTAGTGTCTCCAAATGAGCTTGAAGTATCTTCCTTTTATAGTTTTTCTTGAGGGTTGGGCTTAAGATTGACCCAAGCAGTTACTCATTTGGTTAGAGTTGACCCATTCCATAATGTATGCATGAATAAAATAATTCAAAGCTTAATTTCTGGTTAGCCGAATTAGGAGATCTTTAGGTTGATTTTGGTCCTCTCAAAAAGAGGAATTTAATGCACATATTATCTTGATCATTGGATATTTTCAATGTGGAATTTGACCCTAGTTTCAAAACTAACACTCCCTCTCAACTATGAAGAATTCCACCTTTCAATATCGGCCAGTCTCTGCTCAACTCCTTATGTTGAAACTTTCTCAGATCTAGAAGAATCGTGGAGCAATTTCTTCCACCCTTATCTAGCAATAGGATAACTCATCATAAAGGGGATTAACACTCTCAATCCTTGAATCATATCGGTTTCTCGACCCACCATTTTGCCTACTAATCTTCCCAACAATGACCCTAAATAGTCATGTGGTAGAACACCTACATCATAATCACCTTGGATTATACACCCCCAAGTACACTCTCTCGTTGGCCAGATGAGGAGAAGTACTCCCAACATGCTCGGTTTGTGGATATGATGCTAACTAGGGTATACTCTTCAAAGACCAAGATAGAGTGAGCTACAACTCCAACCCTATGGGTAACAAATAGTGATAACTCCCTATTGTCAAGAGTTCCCTCAACCCTAGGAGCCCTCTCGCTCGATTCCTCACCCAAGGAGCTCAAAAAGGGTAGGAAGATATGGCTCGGTGTTCTCGATCAACATTGTTCCTCATCTGGAGGGGACACATCCAATATTCCAAGCTTCACTCTGAAGGCCAAGAACTTTCTCTTGGGTAATGCCTTTGTGAGAATATTTTCAATATGTTCATCTGTCGATATGTATGTGATGGAGCTTGGCAACTCCTCTCTGTATCATGTATCGAATGAAGTGATATCGAATCTCAATATGCTTGGACTTTTCATGAAACACTGGATTTTTTTCCAAACGGATCCCACTCTTGTTGTCATAGTATATCACTGTAGTATCCAGGACCTGCTCAAGTAGCTCTCCAAAGAGCTTTCTCAACCAAACTCCTTCGCAGATAACCATGCTAGCAGCAATGTATTATGCTTCGATTGTACCAAAGCTATAGAATTTTGCTTCCTACTCATCCAGGATATCATGGTAGATACAAATATGTTGAAAATCTAAGGTTTGTTATAGTCATTATATTTGTTTTAATTCCATCGCTAAAAATGTTGAAATTTTAAGGTTTTTTGGAGTCGTGATATTTTATCTTTAATGCCATGGTTGAAAAATGCCAGAATTATAACATTTTTAGAGTCATAATGCCATGGTTGAAAATTGTTGGAAATTTTAGGTTTTCTAGAGTTGTGAAATTTTATCTTCAACAAATTATTGAAAATTATTGGAATTTTAATAATTTTTGGAGTCATGGTATTTTAATTTTAATGTCGTTGCTAAAAAAATGTTGGAAAAGATCCATTGTCGATTCCCGCAAAATATCATATAGATCAGCAAATAGCTTCTAAAGTCAAACTGCTTCACAAACAACTACATTTCCAGCGTCAATCATGTTAAATGCAACAAGAACATCCATGTCATTTAGACCAACACAACACCCAGAAGTGTTCTTTCTTTATTTAATACATCCAATCCAAATAGAGCCAACAATTTCATGCATTAGGTGGTACAATGAGCCAATCAGAGAATCAACCAAGGCATCAATAGAGTCTTGCAGTTTTTTCATCGTGGATATATTCATGGACTCGCAGTCCATTATGCCAAATCACATCAAGGATTTCACTAGGCTCATGCCTTTACGAAAATCGATGCCCTCTTACACCAAAGAGGTCCTTGGCCCTTGTCAGAAACATATCGTCAACACATAGGGAAGTCACAGGCTCACCTATAGCAGATTTTGAATCAGTATCATTCTTCAAGAGGGCTAGTTATCTTCATCTTGGAAGTCACAACTGACTTATTTTCATCATAGATCAAAACATGGTTCAATCAAGTTGATCTTATCTACTCCCTTAAAGTTCAAATCCCATCCAATCACGAGTCTTCTTGTCACTTTGTTCTTCCAACTTTTCAACAATTGTCAGTCTGGTAATCTTCATTATGTACTTGCATCCTTGCTAGGAGGCCTTAGAAGAGAAAGTACAAGCAAGCAAGATATACAAAGACAAGAAATTGTTAATAAAAATAACAATATAAATAATCAAGAAAGTACTTATCTCTTGAGAATATGTCAACTCCCTCTTAACCTTAGACTTCTTGCATCCAACCTGCAAATGAGCCTCATCATCAAGATTTCATTTCTTCCAAGAGCTATGGTTTCATCTTTCAAGCGGAATCAATTCATAAGCCTAAGACTTTCGACTCCAACCCTTTTTGTCTAGATAGGGTTCACAATTGATTGGCTAGGGTTTTAACTCCAAACCCTAATGATTCTTCAAGTTTAGATGAGTAACATCGATCTTCATCATTATTGTTTTCGATATCAACATTATGAATAATCATTCCTAGGGTTTCGAGCAACATTCATCCTTGCTTTCTTTTTCAACCTCATAATTTTCAACATCAACAATCCTAGGATTTCACAAACCATAGGGCTTTCTTTTTTGAACCCTTTCTAGAGTTTACAAATCCAAAATATCCCTAGAATCTAGCCTTGATTTTGTAATCTCATTAAATTTCAATTCCTCAACAATAATCTGATCAAACTTCAGGCTTTTGAAGGTGAGCTTTGACCTCTTATATGACTTTAGCAATTTTGCATATACTCCAAAGCTTGCAATGAGCAGTATTACCTTTCACAAAATCCTGTAGGTCTTAAGAAAATATTCATGTGAGAAACTTCCAGGCCTTGTTTAATGCTTGAGATTCCATAGTAATGTTCTGACATTATTTACAAACTTGCAACTTCTCATTCATCACTATTAAACAATGTAAACTTTGAAACGGAAACCCATACTGTTACCCATTTTGTAGAGATAGCGAAAAAGTGACCCTATTTTGAAAAGGGGTGATGCAGAACACATGTTTTTTAGAGATTAGTTTTTGGCACTATAATTTTATGTACATTGTGTTTTATAATGGTAGTGTTTTTACGTTGATTTAAAAACGTGGTAATTCTACACCGAGCCCTTTTTTTAAAAGGCCCCTTTTTTTTAATGTATGAAATATAAATAATTATTTTGTAAATGTTATAATTTTTGAAGTGGTCTTTTTCTTCATATTTTCTTGTTTTTATTTTAATTTTATTTTTTTTGTAGTGAGGTTTTTCTTGTTTCGCATATTTAAAGATGAAGGTCGATATTTTGAATTTTCGATATTCTACATATTTATACATCGTTAATTAATTTTTCAATCCACAAAAAATAATTGTTTCTAAAAAACAATATTTTTTAACAATGGACATAAAAATAGCCATTTTTAACATAAATATAATTAAAAAACTACACGTTTTGATATTTTTTGTTACAATTGACATGCGAAAATCACAATTTTTATACGAAAATTTTAACTAAAAATAGTTAAATAATATTTTTTTTTTATAAATTTCATATCAAAAAAAAATAAGAATCACTTTTTAAAAAAAATAATGATTAACTTAAAAATCAAAGCGAAAATCACATATTACAAATATTGAACACATAACAACCTTAATTGAGTGTATATTCTTCTCATAAAATGTCAAAGTCAAAACATTGCAAGTATAACTACTTAATAGGTACAAAAAATGAGCTTGATTTCCAAACATAACTTAAATTTAATCAACAATGTCACGTAATCCAAACTCTTCATCCTCTAGAGTTTCATCATTGTCTTCTTCCACAATATTTTCTGCGTCCTTTTGCTCATTTTCATCTTCTAATGGATCTTTGATGTCTGCAAATCTCCCAATGTATGTCTTTCCAAACATCCCATGTAATGGTGGTTGAGGTTTCTTTGCTTTTTTTTCTACACGTGATTCACAAAAGTCCCATTTCTTCAACCCAATTTCCTGCATTGCATCTAGAATAAATTGAAGAGCATTAATTCTTTGATGAATGAAATTGCACTGTAATGGATCTTTTTCAATTGCAATGCAATTTCTTCCTTTTTGAAGGCAGCATGCTAGTGTTGTACCTAATTATCAAGCACAAAAGAAATAATGAAGTAAATTAGTACAATGACATATTAATTAAAAAAATAACATATTGAAATTCAATTCTATATAATAAAACTTACCTAAGCCATACAATAAATCCAGAACCCAATCTCCTTCATTTGAACATATGTCTATAATATAGTTAATCAGTAATTGTGGTTTTTGATAAATGTTAACTATCTCTCATTTTGCTTCTTTGTCTTCATATGTTAGTTTTCTCACAACAGTATCATAATTCAGTATTTGCCTATGACTCTTTCTGTCTACACATTAAAAATCATAGACATATAGCTATCATCTTTTGTCCAACTATCAATATAAATGAACTCACAATCATTTATAAATACTTGATCGTCACAATTAAAAAGATTTGACTTTTGTATGTAACATGAAATAGTAAAGGTTCAATCAACTTGTACATAAATGAATTTTTCAACATTAATCAAATATACATTTTAAACGTCTTACCATGTAAGCTTCATCTTTGAATTTGTTTTCTCTTTGAAGCTTGACAATATCATTGTCAATTGTGTGTCTAAATGAAATGTCACAAATCTCCATCATGGTGATGACGTGACTTCTACAAATTCCGCAACCACTTTACTAAGAGCTTGATAAGTATAAGGGTCACTATCATAGTCAATGTTTGAAATATTTAAACCATGGGGAATATATGCAATAACTAGGGCATACTCCTTTTTAGGAATGAGTTTAGCAATGTCTTCACAGTAGCCTTGTATTACTTGATATTTAACAGTGTCTAGCCCATTCGAAACGAAATGAATAAGAGTTGGATCAGTTCAACATTCTTAACACGTTGCTTCCTCAGTCTTTCGATCTTTATTTTTCAATAAAGGTTCTGAAGCTAGTTGGTGCTCCATTATTATCCTTCTTCATCTTTTATAAAATAAACAAATATATGTGTAAGTTATAAATTAAAAATAGTACACAGATGAATAAAAATGAATGTGTAAATCAAGATACCTTTTTAAATGCAAGATAAAAAGCTTTTAATGTTGATGTAGAATTTGAATTTGTATAGTTGCGTACAACATCATCCCAACTATCTTCATTCAACAATCTAACCATTTGTTCTTGAATTTTCATGTAAACTTTGTGACTGCATAGATAAAGTAACAAAAAAGTCAATATTAATGATATGTATAACAAATACTACCACAAGAACAACATGTTTTATTTAAAAAGAAAATTATAATCTAGAAATAAATAAAAATAATTCAACAAACTTACTTTTGAAATTCTTCAGACATTTCCTCTAATGATAATTCCCCTGATTTCAAACGAGATAATATTGTTTTGACAATTTTTTCATCTTTCACTCCTTGCATTGCTCTCAAATGTGTGATAGTCATATCTTCTAGAAGCTGCTTCAATTCAGGACCTGATTTACTGCCGCCACATATCAATGGCTTAGACTTTTTAACCTTCTGGTTTTTAATGCCAATGTTTTCCCACATGCTAAAAATCTCATCAATCAACTTCCAAACATCTCAAATTCTAAATTTCAATTAGAAAATGTTATCAACACTTCTGAATACATCACTAGGAAGGTTGCATTTTCCACATTTTGAATTGTGTTTCTCTTCGATTTCATAACCTATTTCCATACAACATTCCCTTCATAAATCTGCAGTAACATTTATCCTATCCCCACCACATTTTTCTTGAAATTCACTATGAATAAATCTAACCCTTTGGATGATAGTCATAAACATCCTATATTCATTATCTGAATTATGATCCCATGCCACTAACTTTGCTTTTGTATTCAATAAACCAACATAAATGATACATTTCATTATTTCAAAATGTGGGTTATTGGGATATTCCTCCATCAATTGTCTTTGAGCTTCTACAAAACGGTTCGCCCCAAGCACATAATAATTGTATTCAAAACATTTTGACTTATCAAATGCTTCTTTGTTGGGAACTTGAATTGGATCAACAAGAAGCATATAATTAACCACATAAGCATATGGATTGTACCTCATCAATGTCTTCAAGTTGTGAACATGCAGATGGTGTGGCTTTCTGACTTGATATTGACATTGTCCTTCACTTGCTTTATAGGTTTGTCTGACATTACGCTGAAATGTACGACCACCATCAATTAAGTTTTTCTTTGTCAAATTCTGTCAAATGGTATTTTATTTTGTTTTGATAATGCCATCCTCTAAATCAGCTCCTGGTGTAACGATTTCTCTACTTTCTTTTGAAGTTTCACTAAGTTCTTCACTGTTGGTAATGACTACTTCAAAATCTTCAACTTTACTTGTCTTCGTCATAACATTCTCAACAGATTTATTCTTGGGCATTGTTACTTTTGGTCTTTTACAGCTCTTCTCAGTTATAATGTCATCTTCAGTAACGACAACATATGCTTCACTGTCAATTTCAACTTCATCGCCCTCAAAAGTAAATTGTCTACCCTTGCTAGATTTATCCACTAGAGGTTTTTTTCCTGATCCTTTGGATGTAGTTTTGTAGCATCATCAATTACTACAATTTGTTTGTTTTCCATATCTTCTTCTGACACTAAGTAAAAATTGCTGACAACTTTCATGATATCATGCTCTATGAAATGAATGTCTCCCAACCTAATTAAACAAGTTTCAACAAAATTCTGGCAAACAAAATATCATATGTCAATAAAAACAAAATTAAAAAAATATAGTGAGACACTTTTAAGAAAGCAAAATACAAATATAAATAACAATACTTACGATGTTTTGTTTCATCTCATTTACGATTTGTTTACACAACTTTGTAGATACTTCTCTCGTGGCATACATTGAATATGTTATTCAATATTTAATCATTTCATGTGACTTGGGAGCTTTTGTAAGTATGTAAACAACTTCAGTGTCCAGTACCAAACACATATCTATGACTCTTTCCATCAGCTCAAAAATTCCATTTTCATTCGGTATATCAATATATAGATATATATATTCACATTTTGGCTTTCTCTTTCTTTCACATAGCAGATTCTTGATGGGAATTTTACCTCTTTTGAATTCTTCTAGTCTAAAATCATCTTCTAATTATTTGAGGCACTTGAAAGATTTGTAGCCATGAGCTCAAGTGGAGTTCGTTCACCAATGTCTTTTGAAGATGCACCTTTAAGATTCTTTGGTCCAGACATATTCACAAAAATCTTCTTTGATGTCATTTTCCTGAAAAATATAAACACATAAATCAATACATAATGAAAACATATTAACTTAAATCCACAACGAAAATATATCATAAATTTCTAATTTGTATAATCAGATAATTGAAATTAAAAAAATATTAATAATAAGAAATGGCAGAAGCCCACCGACACCAAGTTTATCCTTCATGCTTCAAGTTTATCCTTTGAAGTCTCGTCCACAACCTTTGAGCATTCAACAAGCCTTCTTAACCAAGAAAAATATAAAGAAAAAGGTTATTAGCATACAATACAAACAAATCTTGATGTGAGAAGGAAACCAAACATGAAAAGATGAAACAAAGAACAAAATACTTATCTTTTGGTAAAATGGTTGAGGCTCCCTCTTAATTTAACCTTTTAAGGGACTCCTACAACGTATCATAATAATTCAAAAATGTTCTAACAAGACATGTTAGGCCTACAAACTCTAGAAATCAAAACATAAAGGAAAACAATACAAAACTTAGAATAAAAGACTAAGAAGGATATGTAGGAGAGGACTTAGTAGTATATGTGAAAATTTGGAAGCCCAAATTTCTACTGCAATAACTGATTAAGTTTCTCCTACTTGTTAATTTCTGAATCAAGTTACTTATTGTTCCCTACAGTAAATATCGAAACTAATACATTGCAGTCTACACCATTTAAATTATAAGCAGAAACAAGAAAGAGTTACAACACACATCTACACATTTAATTTTGGACAAATGTCCCCGGAAAAACCCAATGCAGGAAAACCGGTGCAACAGCTCTGAGGGTTTTATTATTATGTAGTAATAATTTCTAAATACAACTTCTGGATGCTTTCCAAGCAATCCAGTTACAGAGAATATCATTGACAGAGAGATCTATGAGATTACCTCACACTGTCACTGGAAATCATTGTTGATCCATCCCCTGAACGACTGCCCTTGGTTGCCTCTGCACAGTGAGTGCATCAGCCCAGCGTCAAACCTTCTCGGAATAGTGTCACTCTTCCATCGATTTGCTGCACAGGAACTTCAATTTTTGCCTCCCAATCTCACACCCCAGCTCCCAGCTTCTGAAATTGATTCCTTCAACAAATTTTCGGACTTCGTCTCAACTTCTACGTTGCCTCTGTGTGCGCCTACGTCAGCCCCTCTCACTTTGTGCTGCCTCTGCTAGATCTCCCTCTACCTTCTCTGTTGAATATTCTCCTACTAGGAAAGATTTCCCTTCAGATACTATCCCTACCCCTCACTGCAAAAGCTCACTTCGAATTTATCACCAGCAGGGACTCTGCTTCAAAACTTAAATCTTCTAAACTCTCTCTCTCTCTCTGTTCTCCAAGTGCCCATCAAACCTTCTCTTATAATCCTCTTGATGATCAATCAACGGCCCAAATTAGATTCTAATCAGTGGCTAGGATCATATTGATTTGATTTCTGCCTTCCTCTAGAAGTTTCACCCACAGTTTAAATTAATACCCATTAATTATTTTAATTTCCTAAGTTTAGACTTAGGGTCCCATAAAAAATAATTAATTATTTTAATAAAACTGCCTTCGGGTGGAATTTCCCAAAACGATTTCTGGGTATTGGAGAATGCATATGTGTAAGCCTCCCTGCAAAATTTGAGGCTTAAAGTACATCCGATGCTACCAGAAATCAATAGTATAAGTCCTTGACTTCTAATTCCTTAGTCTTATTCTTCTTGTGTGGAGCTTCATTGCTAATATCTGCTTTTTCCCTATCTCTCTTATTATTCCTTAGATTCTCAGAACATTGATTCTTGTAATGACCCATCATATGATAGTTGTAACATTCAATTTGTTGAAAAGTGTAACTAGGTTCGGTCTTCATAATGACACATGTAATTGTGATTTTTAAGTAATTGATGTAAAGAAGAAAAATAAAATGATTGTATGCTTGACTCATGGGTTTCATTAGCAAGAATTTTACTTTTAGATGGTTCCCATCATGAGCCTTTAGGATTTGTCGTCTAGTCATAAAAGTCAAGAGAGTCAATGTCATGTAGGAAGAACCCTCCTTGGGCATGTACAAATGTATATGAGTCAATAGAATGGTCTAGTACCCCTCCAAGACAAGCACAAGGTATCCTTCTTCATGCCAGTTTCAAAATGAAATGCAAAAACTCATGTCAGCTCACCTAAATGAAGACACAAGGATTCATAATATCATGTTGGTTAATTAGATGGATTATTATAAATAAGCAGCTCAGCCTATTCCACTGTCAACAAGTTTGGATCTCTCTACAATTTGGATGTCTGTCACAAGGATAAGTTCAATGCAATTACAATGAGCTATTTTTGGTGCAATTACAGCTAGCAAGGTTCAGTATCATCACAGAAAGGAGGTATCTTTGTTTCGGTGTTATTACAGTCCAAAAGACACAGTTTCAGTGCCATATTAGTGTGATGACAATTCGTTTATATCACATTCATGGTCAATATCTCGGTTAGAAGATAATTCAAGTGAAATCATAGTTCGTTGATGATGTTATTATGTTTCGGTACCATCTCAATGATAAAGGCTTGGTGCACCACAAAAGGAATCAGTGTTATCACATGGAAAAAGGACTCGGTGCTATCACAGAAGTAAGGTCTCGGTAATATGACAATGAGGAGGTCTCACAATAAAGGAGATCTCGGTATCAAGACAGTGATAAGATCTAGGTGGTGACAATGTCTCAATGTTAAGAAGGTCGGAGTGGAAGAGGAGTCAAGAAGAAGGTTGACTGTCAAGAGAACTTGTGTCTTGGTCTTGGAGTGGCAAATATTTCAAGGGTCTTGGTCTTGGTATTTGTCAATTGGAATCTCTATAAGAAGAATTTTTGTGTGGGTTTTCCTCTCAAAGAGTGAGAGGTTTTGGCCGTGGCAGATAGCCTACATCCTGTGTCTCTTGTCTATTTATTTTCATGCATTGGTAGTTGTTTGATGAATAAGAACACTAATAACTTAAACAAAAGGAGATCATAAACTAATGAAGTAAAAAGCATTCACAAGCAGTTATTGATTGAGGAGAAATTACCTAATCCTTAATACCCTAGATTTCTCAACATGGCATCAAAGCTAAGGTAACTAAGTCAAGGAAGGGCATATAATTAAGAGACACTCAAGGATCAAGTTTTAAGGAAGGCATCAAAGCAAAGATCATCATGAAGTCAAGATCTACAAAGGAAGCATCATAACCCTAGATCGAAGAAGTCTACACCAGTAAAAGTTTTGGTATCCTCTAGTCATCAAAAGGCCACAAAGACCCTCATCAAGTTGAAGAGATCTACTAGTCAAGGTAGATTGAAGTCAATACATTCAAAAGAAGCACTTCAAGTACAAAGATCACATCATCATCTTGAAGAAATTCAAAATCCTTCCTTGATCTAAGAAGCATTCCTGGGATCCACTCTCAATCAATTTGAAGTTGAAGTATCTTGAAATCCAAAAGGAAGCTAGATCAAAAGGAGTTGTCATCATAAAAGGGGAAATCTCCTTTTATTAAAGAAGGGATTTCATTTGGAAGAAGATCATCGGAAAGGGCACTAATATATCTTCATCAACCATCATCAAAGAGATCAAGTTGAAGATTTCATCTTCACTTGTCAAGTAAGTATCTTTTATTCTATAATCTAATCTAGTAAAATGACTTCGTTTTGCAAGGTGATCTATAAGTTGGTTGAGTCATCGAACTTCCTTGCATGGAAAAGGAGGATAGACATAGTACTTGAAGAAAACGAATTCATTGATCATATCAATGGACAAGTCTCCAAACCATCCTAAGGTCATGCATTATCTAAATACATGGAAAGGGATCAAAGGGCTCAAGGGATTCTTATTAAATCAGTCAAAGGTCCCCTCATTCCCTATATAGAAAGATTGGAAACATCAAAAGAGATATATGATAAGCTGGTAGAACTATTCTCTGAAGATGCAATAAGAAAGGTCATATCACTTAGATCTCATCTACACATATTGAAAGTATCAAAGGATGAAGGGACACCTTCATAATATCTCAATTGCAAGATCCGGGAGAGATGATATCAGATAAGGTGATAATCTTCATTGTTCTAAATGCACTAACTAATGAACAAGGTAACAAATGTCTATGAGGATAAGAAAACTATTCCATTCAAAAACTTTTGGTTTTTATGCAAGATAGGAGATGGCAGGTTGAGGGCAAAATATGTTGAAGGATCAAATGAAAGGATTCAAAAATTTGCAGGAAGGGAAGGGAAGTTTGGAAAATTTGTTCCTTAGAAAGGAAAGAATAACATAGCTAAGATTAAATGCTATGGATGTAAAAATTATGGACATTACAAGAAAGTTTGTCTTAAGCTCAAAAGGGACCATAACAAAAGAGGAAGAGAAGAAGCCCATATCACCGAAGAAGTGGAGCAAGTTGAAGAGAAGAAGTCCAAGAAAAGTGGAAGTAAGAGATCTCTACTATGAGTGAGATAGTCTCCCTCACAAAAGGTCTTGTCATATTTCCTAAATCTTATGTTATAGGATATGGCTATAATAAATGATGGGATGCATCGTGGCATCACAGAAGCATTAGAAACAAGAGCTCGTGACATCACCATAGGGAATCATGAAGGATAGTTGGAACAAAATCTATGGCAGTCAACTATGAAGGATATAGTTATTGGGAACCTCATCAAAAGTATAAGTGACACTTATAGAAGTCATCTAGGACAAGTCTCATCATACATTAGTCAAAAGGAAAAACAACTACTATATGGTGATATTCAAGATCCTCAAGATTCTCTGATGGAATATTCATTTGAAGGTATACCGATCTAGAAAGGAAGCAAACTGTTTCATCAAGGATTCCAATTTGTGGAATTCATGGAAGGATGGTATGATGACATAAGAGATGAAGCATATCAAGGGATTGAAGTCTTGAAGGAAGCCTAGATGACCTAAAGGAAAAATGAGGTATGTATGCTTGTATTCAATTTTTGAAAGAGTCATGTCATATGGCTGCAAGGAACATGGATCAATGCTTCATCTTGAGAGCATGATCAAAAGAAATGAATCTCCTCCTCTGAAAGGATGCAGAAAGGCATGGGTCACACTAGATGAAATCAACATAATATGTCCTCATATGGAATATGAGGTGGTTGACAGTAATTGAAGGAACTTTGATTGAAATTTCCTCGGAATGAAATGTGTAAAGAAAGGAAGAGATAGTGGACTACGCAACCATGGTAAAGGAAATCAACATCTCAGATTCCAAGAAGATTTGATTATGATATCTCCCGAAATGATATGAAGGCTCTGATGAAAGTCCAAAAGAGATGGAGACCCTTAACAATGGATATCTTTGGGAGATGTGTCAACATGTATGCAAGATGTTGATACCAACAAGGAAGATGTCACGATGAAAGACCATCACAAAGGTAATTTTAATTTGAGTGTTCATTTCTTATTTTTTAACATATATCGGGACGGACTTATGTAGGACTGTCAAGGGAAGAACTATGGATGTCTTCCAAGAGGACCATGTAGAAGGACAATCCTACTATAAAACATAGCATGAAGAAGGCAACATGGCATGAAGGAAGGCTAGATATGGATTGATGGATCACTTTTCGATGAAGGAAACAATGACATGATTGACTCATAAATGAAAGTGATGGATAGTCAGTGCCCTATGAAGAAGTCCCAGAAGATGAAGACTCCATGACAAAGAAGGAATTCATGACATTGAAGGAAGGAGTACTTCAAGCAGTTTGTTGTCCCATCATCTCCACCTAAGAAGTTTCTGTCTCTGATTAAGAGGGAGCTTGGTAACAAGTTTCTTACATGGAAGAAACTTGGAAATTCCTGAGCCAAGAAGGAGCTTAGGTACATATATGTCCTCCCTAATTGAGAGGGAGAGATAGACACGTCATTATGGTCTTTGGAAGATAGAATGGAGGATTGGATAAACATCTGGCATCTCATGCTCTTTGAGGATGAGATAGGGTATCCCAGATAAGAATAGTCATATAGGACTGATATTCTTTAAGGGTTGGGAATCCAAGGTAGGAATAGTCCTGGTGGAACACACCCTTGATAACTCAGGGGGGGTATGTTCCAAGAGAGACAATGATGAGGGTGTCTATAAATAATTAGCCTCGCCAGCGTTATGCTCGGATCTCGTGGAGAGATAGAGTTGTTAGTCAAGGCCTTGCTATGTGATAATGCTAGTTGATACGATGCTATGCAAATGGGTTACCAATCTGATTCTTCTTATGAGAAATTTTTCAAATTGAAAATGACCAAGTGCCATTATGAATACCTCCCTAGTTAAGAGGGAGCGTTGAAAAGTGTAACTAAGTTCAGTTTTCATAATGACATGCGTAATTGTGATTTTTATGTAATTGATGTAAAGAAGAAAAATAAAATGATTGTATGCTTGACTCATGGGTTTCATGAGCAAGGATTTCACTTTTAGATGGCTCCCATTATGAGCTTTTAGGATTTGTCATCGAGTCATAAAATTCAAAGAGTCAATGTCATGTATGAAGAACCCTTCTTGGGCATGTTACAAATGTATATGAGTCAATAGAATGGTCTAGTAGCCCTCCAAGACAAACACAAGGTATCCTTCCTCATGTCGGCTTCAAAATGAAATGCAAAACCTCATGTCGTCTCACCTAAATGAAGACAATCGATTCATAATCTCATGTCGCCTAATTACATGGACAGATTACTATAAATAGGTAGCTCGGCCTATTCCACAGTCAACAAGTTCAGATCTCTCTCCAATTCGGATGTCTGTCACAAGGATAAGTTTGGTGCAACCACAATGAGTTATTTTCGATGTAATTACAGTAAGCAAGGTTCAGTATCATTACAGAAAGGAAGTATCTCTATTTTGGTGTTATTACAATCCAAAAAACACAGTTTCGGTGCCATATTAGTGTGATGACAGTTCGTTGATATCACAGCAATGGTGAATATCTCAATATGCTCGTCTAGAAGATAATTCCAGTGAAATCACAGTTTGTTGATGATGTGATTATGTTTCGGTACCATCTCAATGATAAAAGGCTCGATGCACCACAGAAGGAATCAGTGTTATCACATGGAAAAAGGACTTGGTTCCATCATAGAAGTAAGGTCTCCATGATATGACAGCGAGGATGTCTCGCAGTAAAGGAGATCTCGGTGTCAAGATAGTGATAAGATCTCGGTGGTGACAATGTCTCGATGCTAAGAAGGTTGAAGTGGAAGAGGAGTCAAGAAGAAGGTTTACTGTCAAGAGAACTTGTGTCTTGGTCTTGGAATGGAAAATAGGTCAAGGGTCTTTGTCTTGGTATTTGTCAATTGGAATCTCTATAAGAAGATTTTTTGTGTGGGTTTTCCTCTCAAAGAGTGAGAGGTTTTGGCCCAAGACGATAACCTACATCTTGTATCTCTTGTCAATTTATGTTCATGCATTGGAAGTTTTTTGATGAAAAATAACACTAATAACTTAAACAAAAGAAGATCCTAAACTAATGAAGTAAAAAGCATTCACAAACAGTTACGAATTGAAGAGAAATCACCTAATCCTTGATGCCCTATATTTCTCAACACAATTTTGGATAGGTAAACTTTCTTCTTTGGTCCTTTGAATTTCTTCAAGGTTTCCTTCTTGTGATGAGTAGAATAGACATTATAGATACTTTCTTCTCCATCTTCTTGTTGCTTACTAATGATATTCGGGCTTCTTCTTGGTTGCATGCATTCCACATTTGATTGAATGTTGGAGTATCCTTCCAACTATTAATTCCTTATGCAAAAGAACTCCAAGATTTTGGTAGTCCTAGAAAAGTAGTTATTACAAGCCCGTTTTCTAGTACAACTTCATCTATTGCTTGGAGTACATCTCATATTCTAGATATCCTTATAAAGTAGGATGATACAATATCATATTTCCTCATCTTAATAGTTCTTAATTCATTCTTGAGGCTTATTATTTGACCAATGTTCTTGATGGTGAATAATTTGGAGAGAACCTAATACATTTCTTGAGTGGAATCTATGTTTGATATGTATGGAGTTAGGTTGTCCTTTACTCCATCCACTATCAGGTTCATGGCCAAGATTTCGGTTTCTCTGAACTTCTCTTTCTCTACTTCATTAGTAGGCTTCTTGACTTTTCCTTGAACAAGATTCAAAATTTTGTGCTTTTCGAGGATAAGATCTATCCTCTTTTTCCCATGCCTTGTATTTGGAGGCTCCTTCTAACTTGTTTTCTCCTTTCATTGAAGTTGACATAGTTCTTGTAGGCAGTTGGTTTCTCTTCTTATATAATATTTGTCCTTAATGACCTTTGTTTGATCCCCTTTTCTTCAATAGGAAAGGCAAAAAGATTTTCTTATGTTGATAATTGCTTGTGATATCTTTGACTTCTTATTAATTTTCTTATGTTTTTCTTTTATTTTCATTTCATCAATCAATTATCAAAATCAAAACATGAAGATTGAAGACACCAAATGTAGGCACCCTACCAGGGCTAAATCCCTTATATATGGGAAAACTCAATCAAACTCTTCCACTAGCAAAATCAAGTTGTGAAGGACCAAGACCCTAGACCTAAAGACCTTCCTCCTCCACCAAGCCAGCCTTCCAATACACTTCAGAAGTATCTTCTTGTCCAACAACTTCAACCCAACAACAATCCATAATTTCAACTTCTCAGCTACAGAACTTCGACCCCCATCTACAGAATTTCGGCCCAGTAATAGAACTGTAGTTCTGCCTTCCAGCAACGTCAATTCCTTCAAACGTGTGTTATAAGAGAGAAAATTTTGACTTCCTTAGGTAGATAATGTCCTTCTTCTTCGCTAGCCCTTTCCTATTCTTCCCTTGAAATATGCACTTTTTCTAGCCCCAGAAGTTTCAGATCAAATTTGATGAGTGTGTGTGTCAAATGAGGTCGAGTTGCTGCCTCTATATAGGATTTTTTACCTCTCAGCTAGGATAACTTGTCCGGTTTGACGCTGACTTGGTGGAGGAGGCCTAGAAGACCTACTTTAGATTAAAATAAATTTATTTCTTGACAAATAGCGCCCAAGAAGGGTCTCTTACATTATGTCATGGACATGGACACTTGACATAAACCATAGAATCCTTCAATGGAGGCTTTGACCTAAAAATAATTGACCCAAGCATGAAACTCATGCTTTAAAAAGTCAATTTCTTTAATAATAAAATTTATTTTTCTTTCTTTGGACAAATATGTTACATTATGACTCAAATATAATTATGAAGACCACAGGTTAGTCTATGTGGCATGGGTTGTGTGGACTTATCCACGTGCACATTGGTGTGAAGGATGATGTGGAACCACCTGGTGAGGTGATGGAGCCATGTGGACACCACATGACAAGGTCTTACCTTCGTGGCAAGGATTTAAATGGAAAATCTTTAAACGGGTATAACTTTTGATTCGAGCATCAAATCAAGATAAAAAAATGTGTCGTCGAAAAGCTCTCGACGAGTTGCACACGACGGTGTTGTGCAAAGTTAATTCAACTAACTTTGGTGAAGGAGGAATTTTGTAACCCCATTTCCATAATGAGACCATAGAGGTTGGGTTAATTAAAAGTAACATCTCTCACTCAGTCTGGGAAGTCCAAGGGAGTGAGAGGCAGCATTGCAAATAAAAGATATTCAAACGGACGAACTAAATAAGCTTAATAAATCCAGTTGCTATATTTTTTTAAAATTAGAAATGGAAGTTACACCACCTTATTGAAAAGATCATTTTATCTTTTTTTTCAAATTAAAAATGGAAATTTGGAAATTAAGTCTTATTGAAAAGATCACTTTATAGCTAGGTTTTAAAAACCATATATACATCAATGCCACTGGAAATAGACTATTTTCTAGCAGAAATGTTGATCCATGCAAAAATATGCCTCCATCTAGTGCTTCAGTGAAAAAAACAAAGGGTTCTACTGGTGCATCTTGTTCTTGTGTAATGGGTGCTACAGTGTCTAGGATGTACAATGTTCTAGATCGAGATGACACTGATGATGCAATTGGAAAATTTATTTTTGCCAATGGAATTATCTTCCATGTTGTTCGTTATGCTTATTACAAGGAAATTGTCCAAGTAATTGCAAGAATAGGACCTTCATATGTACCACCCAGAGAACATAAGCTATGAACAATAATTTTAGATAGACAAGTGTCCAAAATTAATGTGCAAAAAGAGAGAATGAGACAAAAATAGTTGAGGTTTGGTTGCTCTATTGTTATGGATGGATAGACTCACATCCAAAAACGCCCACTAATAACATCATAGTGACATTTGTAGAAGATCCATTCTTTCTTAAAGTTGTTGATTGTTCTGGAAAGCACAAGGATGTGTCTTTCCAATTTGAGCTTCTTCGAGAAGCTATAGAGGATGTTGGGGCTGATAGTGTGGTGCGGGTTGTGACAGATGCAGCAGCAGTTTGTAGATCAGCTAGGCATAGCAGTTATCAACATATTTTGTGGACTCCTTGTTGTGTGCACGCACTTAATGATGCATTGCAGGACATTGGCAAAATTCAGTGGATATCAGACTTGGTGAGAGCTGCTAGAGATGTGCGAATGTTTATTTGCAACCTATTGGCATTATGATTCAGGTGTTGTCCTTGATGGCAACTCACTCAGAGGAATGATACAAGTGATGGCAACTCACTCAGAGGACAGATCATAGTGCAGCAAGTAAATAGAGAGATATACGCAGGTTGACCGTGAAGAAAGAGCGTATATACACGGGTTAGTGAAGCAGAAGGAGCGTATGCGTATACACGCAGGTTAATAAGAGTAAAGGTGCGTACATGTTGGAAATCATGGTTTTGGTCCGTGGTATTTGGTCCATAGTATTTGGTCCAAAGTGACGACCCCAAGTATTGGGTTCATAGTATTGTTTTCTACATGGTTTTGGACCATGGTATTGAGAGAAGCCTAACCTATATAAGGAGAAGATCATTAGGCAAAGAAAAAATGTGCAAGGAATGAAGATCTGACGCAGTGCGAAGATCTAGTATTGTTGGTTATCGGTTTGTGCTGCTTGGATTGGGTTGATATAACAGCGAAGGCACAAGTAATTATCTTTAGATCTGTACGCGGGTTGTATGAGGTGAAAGCGCGTATACACGTGGTTTTGGTATAGTAAAATAGCGTATGCATTATGAGATTTGGTATTTCAGGTTGCTGTTGATTCTACTGGTTGTTGCAGAGTTCTGGGCTCTGGTTTGTGTTCTGTGTTTTTGATGACAAGGTTTCAGTGATTCAATATTGGGTGATTTAGAGATTTATGATGCAAGTATAAGTGGATGATTGTATTGCAGCAGTGATTGTTTTGTACTTATGGATCCAGTCTGAAAATTGATGAAACGTGGTCCCTGAAGAAAAGAAGGTTGCAGTCTTCTGTAGGTCAGCACCTACGTACTAGTATATCTGCTAGTACAAGAGCTAAGGGGGTTGTAGTTCCCTTCCAGAAGTAACTGGAAAATGAGAGAGGGTTGTAGCCCTCTACAGGTTGTAGCCTGTGTGCTGGTAAAGGACTGCACCAGTACATTATAAAAGAAGTTTCTTATTAAAGGAAGAAAGAGACGAATTGCAGCAGTTGGTTTTCACCCACATTGGGTTTCCACCTTATATCATGGTGTTCATGTGTGCTTCTTATGTGTGATGATCTGTACTGTTTTACTACACCTGCTTACTGTTAATATGGTTAATAATGTTCTGATGCATTTACTGAAGATAAGCTAACTGAATCATAAGATTGTTGCATATACGCTTGTTGCATTTAATGCAGTCACGTATATACGCGTATACCCTTAACTGAAGTCGCGTATATGAATCTTAGTGTGAAAATGAAAAAGTATCTTATTTGCTAATACTAATTCACCCCCCCCCCCTCTCAGTATTATTTCCAACAATTGGTATCAGAGCAGGTCCTTTTGAAGAAGCTTGATCGCTTGAAGGAAAAAGATCCATCGGAATGGCTAATCTAGAAAAAGAGGCACATATCAGGCCACCAGTCTTTGACGGGAGCAACTTTACCCACTGGAAGATAAGAACCACAGCATATCTACAATCACTTGGACCAGAAGTTTGGGGAATCGTAGAAAGTGGATACAATTTCCCTTTAGCAGTTCCTATAGATGCAGCCGAGAAAAAGCAATATGAGCTCAATGCCAAAGCTGTTACTGTCTTATTGGGAAGTTTGACACAATCAGAATTTATGAAGATCATGCATTACAAATCAGCTAAGGAAATATGGGACAAAATCATTCTAAGCTACAAAGGAGATGAATAGGTAAAAGGAGCAAAGCTTCAAACTCTTAGAATCCGGTATGAAAATCTTAAGATGCATAGTAATGAAAGCAGAGCTAATTACTTCTTGCGTATGGATGAGGTTGTAAATTGTATGAGGGATTTGGGTGAAGAATTTAAGGAAGTTGTCTTAGTTGAAAAGGTTTTGAGATCCTTGTCTGCTAAATTTGATTCCAAAGTGTTTGCCATAGAAGAAAAGGAGAATCTGCAGAAAATCACCATGTCATAGCTTCATAGAATCTTAACTGCTTTTGAGATGCGAAAAGAGGGACCATCAGAAGCTGCATTAGAAGCATCAGGATACATGTCAGAGGAAGAAGAGGAGGTAAATTTTGTCAAGAATCTTGAACGGGGAACTGGACGATTCAAAGGTGTAGTGCCCGCTCTAGTTGGCTGACAGTGAGATGACGCAAACATTTAATTAGACATAAGGCCCACACTTTATCGTCGAGGACCTCAGGTTGAGGATCCAAACACATGTCACTATTATTTGAGATATTCATGGTTGTGATGTTTATAAATGCTTTCCATTGATATTATGATAGCATGAATGGTTACGTATCTTATCTATCAGTGTTCCGATGATTGCAACATTAAATAGTTAAGTTTGGCCTCTATTTGAACCTATGACATGGGTAGTAAAGAATATGTATGCGCTCTACTAAAAGTATAATGATGATAAATTTGATGAATAGGTATATTTCTATGATGGTACGATGTTGATAGCTTAATGAATATGTATGTTCCATTGATGATAAATGATGATAGCCATGAGGGATGTGTCCCCTATGTTACCTACTTTCCTTACTTCAAGCTTACAATGGACAATGATGTGAATGACCAGAAATTGTAAATGATGCTATTATGATAATGACTAACATTGAGAGACCTTGTTACTGATGTTTATTGAGTATGGCAAGAAACCATCAGAGACACTCGCATATGACATGTCGACGACACCTGGTTTGATGAAAATTCATATTATTTTATATTTTAAAGTCTAAGTCGATCCTAAAATCTGCCATATATGTTTAACTATATTCTGATGATATGTTAATGGTTGCAGGCACAGATTAGTTGCTTGACCGAATGACTCACATATCGGTGATGGGGTTGTACATGTGGATGGAACTACATGGGAGGGGTGGGACAAAGTCCCTAATCTCACCCACTAGCACTCCCACCGTGACTTGGGCTGGAAGGGTTGAAACACCTTTGCCTTGAAGATCATGATGCCATGAGGGCA